>JAESUZ010003725.1:0-290000 GCA_017311185.1 Proteles cristata cristata
CCTCCCCCCCACATCCATCAGTTCTCAGTTTTTGTCAGCATTCAAGAGTCTCTCATGTTTTGCCTCTCTCCCTTTCCCCCACCATTTCCCCTCTTCTTCTCCCCCTTGTTCCTCCGTCAAGTTCCTCCTAATCCTTCTATACGTGCAAACATATGGTATTTGTCCTTCTCTGCCTGACTTATTTTACTCAGCATAACACCCTCAAGGTCCATCCATGTTGCTACACATGGCCAGATTTCATTCTTTCTCATTTGGGGCAGTTAGAGTTTTGAGCGCAAGAGATTAGAGGGGCAGTTGGAACAGAAGTAACAAATAGATTGGTAAGCATGGCTCCCGGGACAAATGCTATTTGTTCAGTGGCTGGTCTTAACATTCTCCATTGGATGTGGGCAGTTGTGCACCCTCAAGTGCTGATCATAGCAGAAGTGGGTTTGAGGCCACCTGCAGGTGAGCCCTGTCTGATTGAGCTTGGAGCTGTTATGCTATGATGATTTCCTGCGGCTGCTCATTCTTGCCTTGGTTGCTACCCTAGAGGCCTAGAGAACCCAGCTTCTGTTTGCCTTCCCTTCTCCAGAGGAAAATATCACTTCAGCAATACCTCTTTCAGTCAGTCTTCCTGTAGGCCCTGGAGATTCCTCTTCTCTAAACATTAAAGTTTTGATAGAAACATGCTATTTAAAAATTTTTGTTTGTTTTACAAATGTAGGAGATGATTTCTTCTGTCACAATCTTTCCTTAGCCACTCGAGGCATTCCCTTTTCTTGTTTCAGGTCTTTTGCTTGGTTCGCCATCCTCCCAAAAGTCTTTGTCCAGAACTCAGTTCTTTCCCTACTTTTCTCTTAATTCACTTCCTGGCTCCTTTCCCCTAGTTGCCAGGTGTAGTTCCTGGTTTCTGTGTATTCCTGTAGAATGTGCTCTCTATTCTTTATTTAAAATAATGACCTCACCCAAGGGAAGGAGTGCATCTCCTCAGACCAACTTGTCATCTGTGCCATTGTAAAGTACCTCCCAGGAATAGAGACAATATTGCATATCCAGGACATAGTACATGCTGAGTCTTGCAAAGGTGTTCATAGCATTGTATTCCCTCCTGGTATTAGGGGTTTTAGTCATTTTTAAAGATTTTTATTTATTGAAAAACTATTTTTTTGATGTTTGTTTATTTTTGAGAGGGAGACACAGAATCTGAAGCAGGCTCCAGGCTCTGAGCTGTTAGCCCAGAGCGCGATGTGGGGCTCGAACTGATGAACTGTGAGATCATGATCTGAGCTGAAGTTGGACTCTAAACCAACTGAGCCACCCAGACCCCCTTTAAGGTTTTATTTTAAGTAATCTGTGTACTTAACTTGGGGCTCAAACTTAACCCTGAAATCAAAAGAGTTGTGTGCTCTACTGACTGAGCCAGGCAGGTACCCCATTATTAGTTGTTTTGATCAGGTGTTTGAGTTCAGCCCAGGCTGGACCTGTCATGGCTTCTTGACTGTTTGATACAGTCTTAGAACATCTTGTCCTTTAGGGTGTGGTATCCAGTTTGGAAATTGTCCCTCTCTTCTCCCTTAAACAACTGGCTAAGAGCCCTATGAGAAGTCCTGGTAAGCCAAATCCTGCCAAGTCTGGAACGTGATGGTATGCTTGCATTCCACCCCTGCCTATCTTTTCCAGGCATCCAAAACCAGTAGTTGCTTCATCAAGTACAAAATGGGGGAGAATTTGGTCCATTTCCTAAAACTTTATTGTTGGTACCTATGTTGGGATGGGTGGGGGGCTCCTTATTTTTGAGCACGAGAAAGTGCAAGGTATATGGTAGGAAGAACACAGTCTTTGGAGTCAGACCTTGGTTTCAGTAAGTTCTGTTTTCTAGCTGTGTGGTATTAGGCAAGTTATTTCTCTGAGGATCAGTTTCCTCCTTTAAGATAGGGGTAATTCTACTAACCTCAAAAGTTATTAGGAATAAATGAAAATAATTAAGGTTTTGGGCATAGGACATGATACATATATAATAGGTAATGGCAAATGTACATTTTTTTCTCCTAGGTCTTTTTATTGCTTCTGATTCATCCTTTTGTGGTACGTAAGTGGAATAATAATACCTGTCCTTGAGTCAGTTTTTTGCCGGGCTCTGAGCTGTGGGCTTTACCATGCTCTCACTTATTTCTCCCAATAACACATTTATGAAGCAGGAATTATTTTTAACAAATGTAGGAAACTGAGGCACAGAAGATCAGTACCTTGCCTCAGGTCACAAAGCTAGTAATAGAGCTAGGATTGACACCCAGGCGTCTGATTCTAGAGCCTGAGCTCTTCATCACTGATCATTATTGATCATTATTACTGTTACTTTTCCTGAGTAATATGTGACTTCTAGGTGGTTCTTATTTTCTCTCTACTTGGACCTATGGGGATTTGCGTGTATGGGCTTTTCTTAGTCTTTTTTAAAATATATTTTTTAAACGTTTATTCATTTTTGAGAGATAGTGCAAGCAGGGGAGGAGCAGAGAGAGAGGGAGACACAGAATCTGAAGCAGGCTCTAAGAGGCTGTCAGCACAGAGCCTGATGTGGGGCTCGAACTCATGAACTGTGAGATCATGACCTGAGTTGAAGTTGGACACCTAACTGGCTGAGCCTCCCAGGCGCCCCAGCTTTTCTTAGTCTTGGTTGGTGCCTCTTTTGATGGAGGTATAGACAATGACCCTGTTTGCTACAGTTCTTCCTAATTGTTCTACTCAGCAGATCCCTTCAACCAAAGGGTAGTATAGCCCTCTTTTCTTCCTAAGAGACCATCCCCTCATTCCTTCTTTACCATTCACATAAAACCAAGTAAATTTATGGTTAAACTGTTCTTGCCAATCTTTCTGATCCCTCGGAAGATTCTTCAAAAGAGCAGATGCTGTCTCCCTCATTACATATATGGAAACTAAGCTCCAAGAAGGTGAAATGACTTGTCCAGAGTCACACAGTGAATTAGAGGTAGAGCTGGAACTAGCTGTTAGGTTTTTTGACTTTCTCTACTAAAAATAAACTTAGTAGGAAGGAGAGGTGATATGTACAATTTGCAGATCAGACCTAAGGAAGGTTAAGCTTTTTTAGGACCCAGGATCAAATGAGTTCTGAAGAGACCTTGCCTCCTTCATCCACATCTTCACCCCAGTTCTTTCACACACATTTGAGGAACACAAGCAGAAAGGGAGAAACACTTTCCCTTTAGGGTTCTACAAAGCTTTCATGACGAGTTGCTGTGGGTAAGCATCCAGAGGCTGCAGTGTCTCCTCATCATAGGAAGGTTAGATTCCCAGGGCTTACTAGCCTTGAATAACCCTTGTAGAAGGAGCAGAGGAATATCAGAAGAACCTATGTGTTCTGACCTCTGCAGGCTTTAGCCTAAGCCAGGTGAGGGTTGGGTAGGAGCAAGATAGTGGCAAGAACTGAGGATGGGAGCCCTGTGGAGTTTCATTTTGCCTCCTGCTGGTAGATTTAGTCTGGGGTTTTGGACAAGCAATTTGAAATTTATAAAGAGGAATTCCTACTGCTACTCTTAAAAACAAACAAACAAAAAAACCCCTTGGTTTTGGCATCAGAAACCTTTCCCAAAGTCTAGGCCTCAGACATTTCAGTCATGGCCCAGACATTACCTTCCTTTTTGTCTTCTTCCTTCTCTCCTTTCACCCCTTTCTTCTCCCTCCCTTTTCTCTTACCAGCCAGCTTCACTTTTCTTTCCTCACCTTTCCTTTAACTTCTGAAAACAAGAACGGGAGAAGGACACCTTCAGACAACAAATTAGTAGATAGGTGGTAATATAGACACTGGGGCTACAAGTTGTAACGTGGAGCTTGAAATTTTGGACGTTACTTCTAAACCTCAGAACAACGGTTGATGGGACAGATGCTTATTCATTTATTTGCTCATGTACAGTGACTTCTAAGTATAACCTGCCAGGCTCTGTGTCAGATGCTTGGTCTATTTCAGTTAATAAGACCCTAAACCTGCCAAAAAATTACAGTCTTACAAATAAGACTTAGCAGCAGTAAACCTCCTCCCTTACTTCCTCATTCAAATCATTGAATTTTAAAGTAGGAAGAACTTTAGAGTTTATTTGGTATTTCAGACCGTGAAGTAAGTAAACATACATAGGATTTGGAGTAAAGTAAAGCAGACCTGGATTCAAATCCTAGCTTAGCTACTTACTAGCTTTTTGACCTTGAATGGCACACTTAGCCTTGCCCATGTTCGGTTACCTTGGATATAAAATGGACCTGCTGCCACCTCTTCACAGGGTATTATAAGGGTTAACTGCACAACATCTAGCTCAGTGCCTGGTTCATAGTAGTAGCATGTGTCTTTCTGTCATTCTGTATCAAGGCCTGGCTTAAGTCCTTGCTCCTGTGAAACGTCTAAGGCCATCTCCTGCCAGCCTAATTTCTTTCTCCATTTTTATAACACATGGAACACTCTTTGAACTGTTGGATCCTGCCTAATATTATTAGTAGTCCTTTACAGCAAGTTCACAGAGGGTAACAGGAGCCTAAGGATGTAAGGAGCCTAAGGAACAGAACTGTTCTCAGGGCTCCTGGGTGGCTCAGTTGGTTAAGCATCCGACTTCGGCTCAGGTCATGATCTCATGGTTCATGGGTTCAAGCCCTGCATCGGGCTCTGTGCTGACGGCCCTCTCAGAGCCTGGAGCCTGTTTTGGATTCTGTGCCTCCCCCTCTCTCTAACCCTCCCCTGCTCATGATGTCTCTGTCTGTCTCAGAAATAAATAAAAACGTTAAAAAAAAATGTTCTCATCCATCCCTGTGTCTTCTATAACCCTTACTTAGAGCTATGACCATGACCAACCAGGCCCAGGAAGTACTTTTTGATTGATTGATTGATTGATTGATTGATTGATTGATTAAGAAGTCTTCTATAAATACACTCCCAGTGTTTTGCAGTGAAAAAAGCTATTGAAGACCTGGCCCGAAGTCTCCCATCCTAACCCTTCTCCCACTCCCCTTCTGTTACCCCATTGATTCTCACAAAATCCCTGTCCTGTAATCAGGAATGGGGATTGTATCTCCATTTGGTAGAAATCTTGAGGCTCTGATCCTTTGTTAGGTGATAGATCCAGAGTAAGGTAAGAGTAGGAGGAATGAGAAGAGAAATCTTAATGGACTAGGTTTTCATTCTCTGGAACCACCAGGAATCTTTACAAGGAAGAAGGAACATAGGAGTTCATTTTGAGGCCTTACTTGATGATGAGGCCAGAGCCAGGTGTAGTCACAGTTAGAGATGAGTTGAGAATATAACCGAGTGGTGAGAAAGGGTTAAGGATAACTTCATAGATTTGCTAGGCCTTAAAGATTCAGAAAGATATGAATATGTACAAATGCAGACTGACATTCCAGGTGAGGTGATAGCATGGACAAAAGGATAGGAGCTGGAAAGCCCATAATAGAGGGAAAGCAGATGATGACCAGATGAAGGCATACCTAGAGAGCAAAGCTGAGGTGATTGGGAGCTATATTTTTTTCCTCCTTTTTTTTTCTTAACTTTTTTTGACCAGGAGAGTGGCACTGGGAACATTAGTCTGGCAGTGTGGGCCTGTGGTTAGAGCAGGGACTGTGACTAGTGAAAGAGAGACCGGGGAAGAGGCTATTGTAACAGTCTTTGTAATGTCAATAAATTTTAAGAAATATCCCAGCAGTGTGGGCAAAAGATAATGACATCCTGAACCAAGAGGAGGTTGACACAGTAGGGAATAAAGAACAGTTTAGATGTAGAGCTCTTAGAATAACAACAAAAAAAACTATGAGGACTTGGCAGTTGTGGGGATGGAGCATGAAGAAAGGAGAGGTTGGAGAGCATTAATATTTGGAGTCTCAGTACTTGGAAGAGGGGTTGTATCATTTGCCGAACTGTGGAAGCTGGGAACTAGGAGATGAGTTCAGTTTATCGACATGTTGAATTGGAGGTGCTATTAGTTTATTCCCCTTACTGCCCATCTCCCAGTGCCTCTGCCTTTGTCCTTTGACCCGGGCTTATAGAGATCCTTTGGTTCCATGTATTTCCTGCTTTGTTTCCAGGTCTGGAGGCCCCCAGAGATCCCTCTACCCATGTCTTGGAGCAACTGTTTCTCCCTGTCTGAAACAAGATAGTGAGTGCGTGTAAGATGCTTAGCCTGGTATCTGCTGTATTTAAAGTGTGCATTAAATGTTAGCGGCTATTAAATGGCATGGCTGTTGTTGTGGTTGTCATCATAGCTTTGTGATCACAGTAGCTAGAGATTAGTGAAGTGTCTGGAACGACCTGGCTAAAGGATAGTCCTTTAGCTGGTTTTCAGTAAGAAGTCTAGACTCCCAAGTTAATGGAGAGGATTTCAGGCTGGGTGTAAATGGGGACTCTGAGCCATATTAGCTAGGACTAGAGTATGTTTCCAGTCTTTTTCTTCTGTTTTTGAGAAGTTGGTATAATGTGGTTAAGAGGGCAGGGCAAGCCCCAGAGAGAGGTTGGACTTCCTGAGTTCAAGTCTCAGCTCTATCTCCTTCTTTTTTTTTCTTTTTTAGTGTTTATTTATTTTGAAAGAGAGAGTGAGTGGAAGAAGGGCAGAAAGAGAAAGAGTCCCAAGCAGGCTGTCCACTGTCAGTGAGGAGCCTGGCATGAGGCTTGGACCCACAAACTGAGATCATGACCTGAGGATTTACAACAGTGCTTGGCATGCGCTGCTGTTCTCCATAACCCTAGAATTCCCTCTATTCCACATTCCAGGTAAATAATACTCTTTCTCTTCACCCATCAGAGGAGGGGATGAGTAGAGAAACCTGAAACCGGTTTTAGAGTGCTTGAAAGTTTGTCCCAGCTGGGATCCAGGTTATCTAAGCCTGGAGTAACCTGGCCCAAGATGGAGACAGAGTTGTTCAGATGACCTGAATTCACTTACAGTTCTTTTTTTTTTAAAGATTTTATTTATTTATTCATTTATTTATTTGAGCATAAGCTGGGGAAGGTCAGAAAGAAGGAGAAAGAAAAATCCCAAGGAGGCTCCACACTGTCAGTGTAGAGCCTGACTCAGGGCTTGATCTCCTGAACCAAACCATGAGACCATGACCTGACCCAAAATCAAGAGTTGGGTGCTTAACTGACTGAACTACCCAGGTGTTCCTATATATTTTTTAAAGATTTTATTATGTAATCTCTATTATACTCCCAGTGTGGGGCTTGAGCTCACAACCCTGAGATCAAGAGTTGCATGCTCTACTGACTGAACCAGCCAGGCACCCCTCCATTCCCAGTTCTGCCACTGATTTATTTGGCCTTGGGCAAGTCACTTAACCTCTGTCACAGTTTTCTCATATATAAAATAGGGAACATAATTAATTCCTCCATATATATTTAATATCTCATTCTTTCCATCACTACATTCTAGCTATATTGACTTTCTTGTTCCTTTAAGCATAACAAGCATGTTCTTGCCTATTATTGCTGCAGGGGTCTTTGCACTTGCTATTCTTCCTCTCTGAAACAGTCTTCCCTCAGATCTTAGAGATCTTACTCCCTCATTTCATTCAGGTCTTTTTGGTGGTCATCCTTTGAAGGTTTCTCCTTGTCATTTTTTTCCTCCCTTACTCTGCTTTATTTTTCTTTATAGCACTTAGCATGACCTAAAATAATGTATTATCAACCTATCTTTTGCAAAGATGCAAGATTTGTGAGAGCAAGAACTTGGAATCCCTTCATTGACCTAAGTTCATGCCTATTCTGAGCAGGACCTTGACTGACTTTTTTAGCTGAGCTCTATTCCCAAAGGCAGCTGGTGCTGACCCTGTAACCCAAAAGAAGAAATTGCGGGCTGGTGAGTGAGGGTCTTGGGTAAACTATGGGCAAACTTGGACCAAGATACAGAGTAACTGATTTGGGGCTTATTTTTACCTTTAGTACAGGTAACTTATAGGCGATTGATTACTCTCCTACTCCGTGTCTGAGATATTGGCATAGGCAGCTTCCTGTACTGGGAGGACAATTGAACTTGGCTCTCTTGGAATTGCCATGAGATGGCTTGGGATCATGTAGCATGAATAAGGCAAAGCAGGCTCAATTCTTTTTGGCTTCTGCCAGCTGCTTTGTGTTAGGGGTTATCCTGGACCTGGCAGATAATTCATTCTCCTATAAACTCTCTTAACATGATGTTATGGCCCTTAGAAACATTCCTGAATTCAATCTTGACTGTGGCCTAACAAGCCCATAGGTCAGCTTCCAAAACTAGTTTTATCAGTCCTAGAAAATATGATTGTATATAAGTAGTGAGGATGGAATGAAAGAGTTAGGGCTGTGTGAAGGGGAAATCAGGGGAAACTTAAAGGGAAAACCAAAGATGGTGAGACAGGAAGGGATATTAACACATTAAGAACCAGTTGTGTTATGGGTCTCATTTAATCTAGACAAAATTTATGGAAGAGGGAATTGAAGCTCTGAAGCTGAAATAAATTGCCTGAGGATCACATTTGGGAATCCATAAAGCTGATGTTAGAACCTGGTCAGTCACATTGTAAACACCATTGTTCTCCCTGACTTGGCAGACTTTTCTTGGGCTGTTAATCACCCTGGAATCCTGATTTCCCTTAAAAAGTTAAAAAAGACAGACCTCCTTAGAGATTCAAGAAGGAGATCCAGTTATTTGAGGGGCCCAGCGGAGAAGGCAGGAAATGGAGGTTCCTTCTGAGGCAATGGCATTTCTAGTGAGGGGGCCAGGAGAGTAAAAGTTGGAAAGACTCTTCATGCATTTAGAGGCCCAGGCTCCACCTGTAACATATAACTGTAGATACTCAGGCCAACACAGATAGGGACCTGAAGAGTGGGTTAGAGTTGGGAGAAACCTGGGTTTTTATCTCTTCTGTCTCAACACTTGCCCTTAGACTGTCTCTACATCCCTATTTGTAAAATTGGAATGCTTCTTCACACCCCCATATGTCTCTTGTGTGTACACCAACCCTGCAGGATGTCATAGAGAATCAAATGAGAAATGCAAGTTGGAAAGCTTTGTAAATTGTAAAGCAGCATGACTGAAATGAAAGTGAGAATAAAGCACTATAAGTATTTCTGGCACCTCAGTCCCTGACCTTTTTGCCACCCCATTCCCCAAAGAGAAAAGGGAAGGTTTTCCTTTGGAGATTTGTGCTGTAAATCTTCTCCCATACCCTTCCCTTCCTCCTTCTCCTGCAGGTTCTATCCGAAGTTCAATCTTTCCACAAAGGAAGGGATTCCAAGGCACAGAGACAAAGCCATGCAGCATCGGCAGCATAATTTGCAGCATGGGGGCTACAGAGTGCATGTTTAAATGCACTCACACAGCCTGGCTCCAAGGCCACTGCTAGCACTGATATTAAAGCACTTTTCAAGAGCCCATGCCCAGCATGTGTCTGCACTCACTGACTAATTCCACTTAGATATTGCCTTGTTTCCTACTGTCCTCTTAG
Organism: Proteles cristata cristata; assembly: GCA_017311185.1. Taxonomy (NCBI): domain Eukaryota; kingdom Metazoa; phylum Chordata; class Mammalia; order Carnivora; family Hyaenidae; genus Proteles; species Proteles cristata. The sequence goes on from JAESUZ010003725.1 coordinate 9,448, forward strand.
AAGAGGAGGGCTATTCCTAGTTTGACCCTAAGATCTTTGTCTATCCCTACCTCTCACCCTCCAACTACTAGTGAAAAAGGAACTTATGCTAGAGCCCCATAATCTTATCAGAGGCTATGATCATCCGGTTTTTCCCACCATCTCTCTCTTGCCCATGGTCAGTGATTTAAGCCACTCTCTTCACATTGTGTAACAATGGACATTTTGTTCTTTGGTCTGTTTGCTGGAGAGTGCACAGAGAGGTCTGTCCCCAGCCTGATGCTCTTGGAATCCCTATTAGCTAACCTTTCCTCCTACTCTTAAATCTCCAGGCTCTTGCTGCCACCTCTTTTTGTCTGGTTAACTTAAGCTCTGTAGCTTCTGGCTTTCCCATGGCCTGGGTGCTAAGCTTGGACCTTACTGTAACTATACCAACTGCCCTGTAAAGAATTCCATTATTGATTGTTTCAAACTATGAATGATTCCATGTGATAAAGTGTCTGGCTTATTTATCTAATATACCCAAGTTTCTGATAAAAACAAGTTCAACTAAAAAAAAAAAAAAAGCATTGTCATCCTTAAGCCTTGTACGGCACTAATTATTCCTATTTTTATGTGTTATTGTAACAGGCTTAGTAATCTGGTTTCTAAACTCCCATAAGATTCAAAGCAGCATATCAAAAAGGGGAGAGGAGCCACTGTATTAATGGCTAGAGGAGAGAGCTGAAAGCTAACAGTAAGGGAAGAATGAAATAATGATAAGAAAGAGAAGTTAAAATGAGTATGGAGGCCATTTAGTTTAGGGGCAGCAGTCCTACAGACATCTATGTACTTCAGTGAAGTGGAGCCAGGTAATGTTTAAGGTAGTTCTAGGTCCTCTTGAAGGCTAGGGATATCAAAAAATGTTAAATTATAATGTCTACTTATATTATCAGATGCTATACTGAATCCTCTACATAAGTTGATTTCATTTTCATAGCAGCTTGGGAGGTAGGTGGTGATATTCTCATTTTAGAAATTACTGAGGCCTAGAGACAGACAGTGATTGGAAGAGCTAAGCTTAGAACCCAGAAGAACCCAGCTCCAGACAACCAAATTTTTTTCTATTCTATATTGGGTCTTCCCCTGTGACCTAAAACCCTGGTTTCTCTCAGGCTCTTGAGCCAGTGGTTTCCTCCTGCTCCCCTTTTAATTCACTTTCCTATCTAAAGCTTTATTTTTAAAGGTATTCTTCATTCAGTGAATATTGAGTGTCAACCATGTGGCAGGCACAGTTTTAAAATATAGCAGTGAAGAAAATAGTTTTCTCTCTTGTAGTTTACATTTTAGTGGAGGAAAATAGATAAACAAATGAATATGTATGAAGACAAATAGGATAAGGGAACAGAGAAGGACTTTGCGGTGAAAAAAGGTCTCTCTGAGAAAATAAAATCTGTGCAGAAATATGCAGGAACTGTAGTAGTGCTAGCTATGTGTAGTATCTTGGGGAATAACATTCCAGGCATAGAGTTCACCAAGTTCAGAGACCCTAAAACAGGGAGCATGCTTACTATGTTTGAGGAGCAAAAGGGAACCTACTGACTAGAGGTAAAGTGAGCAAGAGGGAGAGTGGAGTATGGAGAAATCCTAAGGGTAGACAGGGACCCAGATCATGTAGGGCTTTATTCTGAGTGAAATAGGAAGACATTGGAGTGTTTTGAGTAGAGGAAAGATATAATCTGACATTCAGTTAAAAACCTGATTGCTCCAGTTAAGACCTCCAGCACAATGTTGAATAGATTGGTGAGAGCAGACACTCATGCCTTGTTCCCAATTTTAGAGAAGTTGTTCAGTCTTTCACTATTAAGTGTGGTATTAGGTGTAGAATTTTTTGTAGGTGACTTTCATCAGGCTGAGTAAGCTTCCTTCTATTCCTAATTGACTGAGAGATTTTTTTACTATGGATGGATGTTGGATTTTACAGATTGTGTGTTTTTTGTTCTTTCACATGACATTAATTGATTTTTGGCTGTCAAACTAACCTTGTATTCCAGAGTAAATCCCACTTGGTCAGAGTGTATGATCCTTTTAAAATTTATTTTATTATTTTATTTTTTTCCCCATCCTCAGAGTGTATGATCCTATTTAAATGGTGTTGGATTTGTATTGTGGTGTTTTTTAAAGTTTATTTATTTTGAGAGAGAGCAAGCCGGGTGGGGGGGAGTGGTGTGTGGGAGGAGAGAGTGAGAGGAGAGGAGAATACCAAGCTGGCTTTGCACTGTCAGCATAGAGACTCATGGGGGGCTCAAGTTAATGAACTGTGAGATCATAACCTGAGCCGAGGTTGGACGCTTCACTGACTGAGCCACCCAGGTGCCCCTGCATTGCTATTTTATTGAAGATTTTTACATCTATATTCATGAGGGGTATTGTTATTTTATTTTTCTCCTTATGTCTTTTGTTTTTGTAACCTATTAATCCTGGTCTAATAGATTGAGTGGGAAATTGGAGAGTGTTTCTCCTTTGTCAGTTTTTTGGAAGAGTTTCTGAAGAATAAGGATTATTTCCTTTTTGAATATGTTAAAGACTTTGCCAGGGAGGCCAATGTGGGCCTGGGCTTTTCTCTGTTGGAAGATTTTTAATTACTATTTGAATTTTTGTTTGTGGGTTTTTTTTTTCTTGTAGGCTGATCCAGATTTTCTGTTTCTGAGTCACTTTTGATAATTTGTGCCTTTGTTGGAATGTTTTTATTTCTTCTAAATTGACTAATTTCTTGGTTTAAAATTGTTCATAGTATTCCTTTATAATTCTTTTAACTTCTGTAAGATCAGTAGTGATAACCGTTTTTAAATTTCTGGTTTTGGCAATTTGTATCTTTACTCTTCTTGGTCAGTCTTGTTAAAGGTTTGCCAATCTTTTCAAAGAACCAACTTTTGGCTGCATTGTTTTTCTATTCCATTGATTTCTTCCTATACTCTATTACTTCCTAACGAGCTTTCTTAGGGGCTAGTTTGCTTTTCTTTTTCTAGTTCTTAAGACTTAAGTTATTTAAAAGAAAAATTTTTATTTATTTTGAGAAAGCACACTAACAAGCACATGCGAGTAGAGGAGAAGCAGAGAGAGAAGTCCCAAGCAGGCTTTGCACTGTCAGCATGGAGCCTGATGTAGGGCTTGAACCCACGAACTGTGTGATCATGACCAGAGCCAAAACCAATAATTGGATGCTTAACCAACTGAGCCACCCAGGCACCCCTGACTTAGGTTGTCTTTTAAAGGCACTTTGCAGTCTATATGAATCGTCTTCAGGCTTGACTGATGTGTGGGCTGTCAGTGTGCTCCTGATGTGGTAGTCTCTGCAGAAGTGTCTGGAGCTTCACAGAGGGCCTAACTCAGAAAAAGTAGAGTAGACAAGTTATCTGCATCGTATGTTTTACGAGCTGTGAGAGGGCAGGGCTAGACCCATAGTGCTGGACAGCCTTGATCCTGCCTGTCTCAGGTCAGGATTTGGGTGAGGCCTGAGGTTCATGTAGGATATTAGGGTGATGCAGCAGCAAGTCAGGTGACACATGGAAAGCCAGAGCTCCCCAGGCTTCTGAGGAGATTTTGCCTGATACAAGCTGGAGGAGATAGCTGCCCACTTCACAGATTTTAGAGGCTTCAAGATCCCTTTTGAGACCTTGCAGAATCCCTGATAATGACTGAGATTCTAAGCAGAAATTTAATTCTATTAAAGAATATGGCTTAAATGTAGATCTCTTAGGTAACATTGAGGTGGAAGAGCTCTGAGGAATACCTGGGCTTGTTGGTTACTTATTTGTGGCCTTTAGTTCCCAAATCTGTGAACAAGGAATAACAGCTTCTACCCATCAAACTATGTAAGACACATGTCAAGTAAGTGCTGTATAAAACTGTTAGATACTGTGCAAAATATAAGAGACTGTTAATGTTTGTAATTATGGTGATAGGGACCAGGGACAGAAGGTCCATGGGTGATAGCCATGCATTATTGTCCTTCAAAGTGTGGGATGAATGTCTGACAAAGTGGGCTTTTGGCTTAGTAAGGTGGAAGGTTCCTTGTCTTCTAGGGTGATCATCAGATGGCTCCTAGAGAATTCTGTGGAGAAAATCTGAGGGAGGCTGTAAGAGCAGCTCATATAAGAAGCAGCTGTCCTGTTCTTTCTCCACCCAGGAATTTTGCCCGTATTTTATTACTTTGGTTCTAGAAACAGCCGGCTTTCTTGAGGGTTGCTGTCACAGGAAAGCAGTAAGGTCCAGCTCACTTGGGGGGAAGGAATAGTATGTAAAGGGCTTGGGGCTATATTGGGCCCCGTGTCTCCCTCCTTCCTTCTCCAGTTTTCATAAAAACCATAGTGTCTTTCTGTCCCACTGGAGCACCAGACCAGACAGAAGAGGGACTGATAGGTCCTTTTAGGTCAGATCAGCTAGAGGGCAGTTCTAAGGATGTTGGCTGTGCCAGAGAGGCAGGGTCCTGAGCCTAAGAATAAGGCCAAGACATCAATAATCTAAGCTTTGGAACTGGGAAACAGTGGATCAGGAAACCAAGGTCTATCAGCAGCTCTGGTGCTAGAACGCTGAGATGAGTAGGACAGAAAGTGAGGGGACTTAGGATTTAATGGGACAAAAACAGAAAAATAATTAAACTATCCTAAAAAAGCATAAATTGCTTCTTTTGAATTATCTGTCATTTTGTATTGTCTGAATTTCTACTCTTCCCCAGCCTCCGAGCCTCCCCCTGCCCCATTAGGATAATCTGTCAAGAGTTACTGCACTAAGTGCATAGGGCAAGAGACCAAAGTTACCTGCAGTATAACTTGTCTTTGGAAGTTTAATTACACCTTGCCTGTGTACCTCTGAGCTGTAGTTTCCTCATCTGCAAAATGGGTACAGAAATGCCCATATGGTTATTTGAGATACTAATAGGAGATGATGAAAAAAATTGCCTGGTTTGGATAGGTGTTCAGACACTAGTGATTGGAATAAATTACGATACCGTGTGTTTAGTGTCAGTTTATAATAGAAGGTTAATATTGCGACCCAGGTTCTTAACTGTTTTACTAACTCAGCCTTGGAAAAGCATTTAATATGTCTGAGCCTCAGTTTCATGTGTTCTGAAAAGAAGGAGTGAGACAGAAAGTTGGTCTGTGGTTCAAAGGCATCAGAGTCAAGAGGAAACAAAGTCAAGTGGGGTCAAAGAAGCCTCAGTTTCAGTCCTGCTCAAGGCTGCAGCAAGGACAGTTAAAATGAAAGAGCCATTATCTATAATGAGCAGGTGTTGGAAGTGTCTGAGAGCCAGCTGCAGGGGCAGGGACCTGCATGTCACCCAGCATTTGGAAAAGAAATATCAAAGAGTGGATCAGAATGGCTCAGAAGGTTGGAGACTGAGTAGATACCAAGTATGAGAGAGAGACTGTGAGACATAGGACCCTATTTGTTCTCCTTACCTCTTTCTGGGTGTTCCCAGTCAAGCTGTTTCTCTTTCTGCAGCCTTCGTATCCCTATCTATAAAATGAATTAGGTGATGTATTCTCCAAGGACCTCTTTAGGTCTTTCTAAAATTTCACTGCTCACTTTCTTTTGGATATCCTTGGTGTTGAGGATTTCATTTATATGCGAAGGCTTAACAAGCCAGGCTTTGTCTAGCCCTAGAGTATTTAGAATGCTTTTGAAACCACAATTTCAGGCCACTGGCAATCATAAATTTTCAAGCTGAGGAATGCTTTGGTCCACCAGGTTCAACCCCTCGTTTAACATTGGGAGATAATGAAGCTTTGACAGCAGACTTTGAATTCAAATTCCTTCTAGTACTTGCTTGATCTTTCTGAGCTATGGTATCATCATCTGAAAATGATGAGATAGAGCGATAATAAAGTAGGAGGCACATAGAGAATTACCATTATTTGGAGGAGGAAGGAAAAAATTGAGGAAAGAGATTAAGTCACCTGCTCAGGGTTGAACTCAGGCCAGAACCTAGGTCTTTTGTATCTCTGTCCAGTTTTCTTCTCTCTAGAGCCAAGGTCAATTGTAGTAGCAGAGATGAGATGTGTGTGTAGTAGCAGAGATTAGAGCTGAAAGCATGTCAGCTTTCTTAACATATTCGCCAACAGCCTTCTCAATTCCCCTGTGGCGTGTGTCAATAACAGCCTGCACTTGTTTTAGAAACAAGCGCTCTATAAGCACTTCTCTTTGATTTGCTTTGGCTGCTACAAGATCCAGATGCTCTTAGAATAGCACATCAGACTCTCCAAATCAGCCCATTCCCATTCTGAGCAACTCTGATCAGCAGCTCTGATCTGCTGCTGGCTGGGGTTTGTCCCCAAGTCCTCCCTACCTGTCATATGAATCATGTTCAGTTGTTTTTTGTTGTTTACCCTTTTCTTCTTGATGGAGGTAGCATTTATTGTGTCTACTATGTGCCAGATCCTGTGATAGTTACTTTAAATTTATTATTTCCTTTAATCTTTGTAATTCATTAAATTATTAATAGCTCTAGAGCAAAAAGCTGAGGCTCAAAGAAGTAAATGAATTTGCTTGAGGTCATATATCTAAGTCTCTGAAAGAGCTGGGGTTTGAACTCAGATCCTTGTAACCCCACAGATCCCATATCAATCTTCTCTGAGTACCATACTGTCTCTCTGGCCTCCCGGAGGGTAAGAGTATTCAGGAGTACCCAGGGAGGGGCATTTGGTGGCTTTAGTATAATGGGAATATCCTCCATGCCTTCAGTGCCTTTTTCTCTGCCTGCCTCAAACCAACTTCTTTAGGACCCAGGTGTGTGGCCCAAAGATCCAAGCACAAAGCAAGAGGCCAGGTTTCCATCTTTAATATGGAACACTAAATCCCTGGCAAAGAATGTACTTAATCATTTTCAGAGTTGAATGAGGGGACTATTTCAAGCAGTAAACCTCTACTTATAACAGCAGCTCTGAAATGCACGGAAGGAAGAGAGAGAGAGCCTGTACATCTCAAGTTTGATATGCCTCCTTCAGGGACCTGGCAGGAGAGGAGATATACATGTAAGAGATTTAGGAATAAGATTGTTCTAATAGGTCTCAAATCTGTATTTGGTTTTCAGCAAATGCCTGATAATACTCTTGGAGGTGGGATATGGTAGTAAATAAAACAGACTACCTTTGTGGAACTTGTAGTGAGGGAGGCAGAAACTGAGTAAATCATTAGTTATTCTATCATTTTGCATGTATTATGAAGAAAGATAAGCAGAAGTGAAGGGTTAAAAAATGGCTGGGGAAGCCTTTTCTGAGGAAGAAGATAATTTTCAGCTGATAGAAGAGGAAGTGAAAAGTTACCAAGGCAAGAACATGTTTGTAGAAAAACTAGAAGGCAGATAGTGTGGCTAGATAGAGCAGCACCCTGGAGGGAAAAAAGCAGGAGATGAGATTGGTGAGGGAACAGCTGAGGCCAGAATATATAGGGCCCTGAGATCCAATTGGCCCATGAGAAAATGAGGCTGACTAATAAATAGCCAGGGCCATACCGCAAGTTATCAGCAAGGCCAGGATTGGTGCCATCCTGGTTCAACTTCCCTTCCTTTGCCTCCCTGTTGTCTTTTGGCTTGACCCAAGATTAACTTGAATCTCATTTAATACCTTCCTTTTCCTCTCCTTCACTCAGCTCTCTTTCTCTCTTCCTGTTCTCTGTGCTCCTGTCACACCATTGTGGTGTTTCATTTCAGGCTACTTTTCTATATCACAGAATTAGCATTTCCCAGACCCACCTTTGCACATATGATCTGATAATAGTGATTCCTGGAAAGTCAGAGCTAGAGAGGTTCTTGGACATTCTTTGGACATCTTTTTTTTTTTTTTTTAAATGTTTTATTTATTTCTAGGAGAGAGAGAGAGAGACAGCGTGAGCAGGGGAGGGTCAGAGAGAGGGGAGTCACAGACTGAAACAGGCTCCAGGCTCCGAGCTGGCAGTCAGCACAGAGCCCGACGCGGGGCTCGAACCCACGAACCGCGAGATCATGACCTAAGCGAAAGTCGGACGCTTAACCGACTAAGCCACCCAGGCGCCCCTTTTGGACATCTTTTTATTTCAACCCCCTGATATTAGAAACCCAGAGAGGACAAGTGATTTGCCCAAAGCCACCTATCTAGTGAGTGGCAGAACTTGATTTCCTTTGCCACCGAGTCTCTGGCTTTTTATTTTCTGCAGGCTACCTCCCTTTTTTAGTGCCCAGCAAAAGGGAATCAAGTTGTGACTCACGTAGTTGACAAGCAGCTAGCATGTAATGGCTCTCTGCCGTGTGCTCTTACCTTAGTTTTTTATTTGGTCTTTGCCCTGTGATTTTACTGTTTTATTCTGGCCAGTGTCTTTGCAAAGACAGGATGTTGCTAAATTCTGCACCCGTGTTCATGATATCCTCACATTTGAACAAGCAGCCTGCCCTTATCTTCTAGTCTATATTCAGGCTTGTCTTTCAAGTCCAGCCTCAGTCTTACCTTCAGAGAAGCAATGTGGAAAGAACAGGGTTTGGAGTTGGATGTATCTGGATTTGAATCCCAGCTTTGGCACATACTGGGACAAAGTAATCTTGGACAAGTTACTTGACCCTTGAGAGCAATTTTCTTTCTTTTTTTTAATATTTATTTATTTTGAGAGAGAGAAAGAATATAAGTAGGAAAGGGGCAGAGAAAGAGGGAGAGAGAGTCCAAGCAGGCTCCATACTGTCTTTGCAGAGCTCGACATGGGTCTTGAACTCCCAAACCGCAAGATCACGAACCTGAGCCAAGACCTAGAGTTGGATGCTTAACTGACTAAGCCACCCAGGCACCCTGAGAGTGGTTTTTTTATCTGTAAAATGGAGATGTTAATACCTGCTTAATGGAGTCATTGGAAAGATTATTTATAGTATTACATGTGTAGACCTCAAGCATTTTATAAAGAGACGCTTCTTCCTCTCTGGTCCATCCTGGATGCCCTCCCTTTTTTTTGTTTATCTAATAGCTACCACTTAGGGGTTTTCTGTGTGCCAGGCATTGTGCTAAGTGCTTTTAAAAAATAGTTACAGCATGCAAATCTATAGTTCTCTCAAAGCTAAAAAAATTTTCAAAGCATTCATTTAATGTTTTCTGTCCCCCCCACCCCGTTTTTGTTTTTTTAATGTGATAGATGTCACGTTAGGATTCAGTGCATCCCTGTGTTCTAGGGTTGCTATATTCTAGCTATGTAAACTTGGACAAGACTCTTGACCTCACTCTTAAATGTTTTTCCCACCAGAGCCCTAAAATTTCATCCCATAACAATTTGGAAACCTGACATGCTTACCTGCTCCCCTTGGGAAATGTTATTCTGGTAATGACTGAACATCAGTAATGGGCTGGCTCTGTGTGATTTGAAGAGCACAGGACAGGGAGGCACAGAACTGGTTGGCTGGGAGTCATTAGATCAGGGATTGGCAACTCCTCTCAAATCAAATAAATCGAAAGATATCTAGGGTAGGAGCCTCAGGGTAGTGTTGATGGTGACTCTGCTTGGATTGTGTTCTGAGGATGAGGGGATTGCCAACTCTATTGAATAAGAGGAGCAGCAATGTATAGCCACCCTTGCTTGTGCCTGGGCAAAAGACAGTATGTTGGTGGCAAGTGTCCCAACATGGCTGTGGCTGCCCATAGGCTATTTCTGCCATTCATGACATCAGCCGCTGACCTTGTGTCAGCCCCTGGAGAAGGCTACTGTGGTGTGATAGAAAGAGTCCAGTCTCTGCAGTCACATAGATTGAGTTCAGATTCCTGTCTACCAGTTACTAATTGTGGTTTTTTTTTGTGCGTGTGTAATTCTTACTTGACCTCTCAGAGCCTCCTGTCTGTAAAACAGTGCTGTTGATACCATTTTGAAGTTTGTTGTGAGGATTCAGAATGCCTTAGGTAAATAAGTGTCTCACAATACCTGTTACTTAGTTGAGTGAATGGCAAGTTGCTCAGTTGTGATTAGCTTTGTGAAGACTAGTATCTTTAGAAGGTGGCATTAAAGTCAGGGCTGCTCTGATTCTCTGACAGTCTCCACCCCCCCCCCCCCCACATGCCCTGGATCCCTCCATTCCCTCCTCAGTTTTCAGCCCCAGAAATATTGGGCAAGTGGGAGCCTCTGAGGCTAGTCTTTCGCTCCAGGTGGTATATCTGAGTAAGCAGGATTGTTACATAGCAGACATAGATGGCCAGGGCAGGTAGCTCAGGCAGCAGCTGATGAACAAAAGGCTTCTCTCTGTTCCCAATAAATTGGTCCTTGGGGATGCTAGCTTTGAAATTCTAATTGACACAGGAAGGAAAAGATTCATTAGGCTCTGGACTCATTAAAATGCTCTGCTGCTCACCTACGATTTATTCTTGGCAATTCATCAGGAGGAATTAAGTAAACCAACGGATTGGGAGCTGCTGACAGAAGAGTCTGCTTATGGAGTAGGGATATTGAGCTTCCCATATTATGGAACACACAGTTGGCCTCTGAAGTTCCTCCTCCCTAGGACTTAGCATGAGTTTAAGACTTGTATACTGTTTGTGCCGAAAGGACCTTCTAGAGTTATTCATAGACAGTCACTCATTTATGGATCATTCAAAGAACGGCTGGTGTTTGCTCAAGATCACTGAGCACCATAGTTGTAGAGCTAGAATTAGAGTCTGCCAGGCCTCTTGACTTCCAGGCCAGGAACCTCTCCCGGCATCAATCACTTTTGGACTTCTAGATCCATTTTTTCATTTGTTCAACCTTCAGCCGACACTTTTGACATATCTGCGTGCCAGGATTCTGTGATAAAGAAAAAACAGTCATGGGAGGACTAATACCTAACCCTAGTATTAGATTAGAAAGGCCTCCAAATCTGAGGGGTGAATAGGAATTAGCTAGGCAAAGAAGCAGATGAAGAGTGTTTAAAGTTGTCAGACAAGCATGTACAAAGGCCCAAAGACTTTACAGGAACAGGAAATTGAGTCCTGCTGGAGTGGAGGAATTGAGGAAGAGAGAAGTTAAGACGAGTCAAATCTATGAGGTTCAGGCCACTTCCTCTTTGGAGGGATCAGTCCTAGATTCTAGATGTGTTCCTGCTACCAGTGTTAGTCATTTAGGTCTACACCTGCATTTCTTTCTTTCTTTTTTTTTTTAATGTTTTTTATTGATTTCTAAGAAAGAGAGAGAGACAGCATGAGCAGGGGAGGATTAGAGAGAGAGGGAGTCACAAGCTCCAGGCTCTGAGCTGGCAGTCAGCACAGAGCCCGACGCGGGGCTCGAACCCACGAACCGCGAGATCATGACCCAAGCAAAAGTCGGATGCTTAACCGACTAAGCCACCCAGGCACCCCTACACCTGCATTTCTTTAGGTGTGCCATGCTGGGCATGGAGGTACAAAAATGCATAAGATGTATGTAGTCCCCTTCCTCTGAGATACGTCAGTTTAATGAGGCAAACAAACCAACAAACAATTCCTATAATAAATCAAAGGAATAATTACCTTTGCTGGAGGAAGTCACAGTGGAGTTGTATGGTACTGTCAGTATTTTCACTGGGCTTTGATTATCTTACCTGTCAAGTAGTGATAAGCACTGTTCTGTGTTAGCTCATGAGCTGATGGGAAGACAGCTTTGTAATAACTGGTATTTGTGTGGCGTTTTGTGGTTTATGAACATTTCCCCATCATTAATTAATCTCAGCTACAATCTCATCACTTAGGAAACTACCCCCTATTTACAGATGAGGAAACTAAAACAGAAAGATTGAGGCTTGTTCATGGTTTCACAGTTTTTGTTTAACAAAAGCTAGGAGTATAAATCCAAATACAGTGGATCCAAATAGACTTTTGAAAGTATAAAGATGACAGCCTTCCTGTCCCTTGCTTGTGTGGCCCATTTCCTTCTCCCATCACTAGAAATACAAAGACCTCTCCAGTGTGAGAAAGGCAGACCTAAGTTGGCTAGGGAGGAAGAAAGGGAGCTTAATTTCAGTCTTTCCAGACTGGGCTCTGAATTAAAAAAAATTTTTTTAGTGTTTATTATTTTTGAGAGAGAGAGGGAGACACAAAATCCGAAGCAGGCTCCCAGCCCAGAGCTGTCAGCACAGAGGCCATCATGGGGTCGAGACCCATGTACTGCGAGATCATGATCTGAGCCAAAGTTGGACACTTAACCAATTGAGCTACCAGGTGCCCCTAGGCTCTGAATTTTTAAGACTGTATGTCCCAGTGTTCCTTCACTTATGGCTGTTCCATTTCGTGCCACGTAAAGTGCTGTCTCAACCATTATCTAATTTGCTACATATACCACCTTATGGGGGTAGACAGAGCCTGCTGTACAGATGGGGAAACTGAGGTTCAGAGAAATTAAGTAATTTGCCCAGAGTTCACTGAATTATTATTATTATTATTATTATTATTATTTTTTTAATGTTTTATTTCTAGGAGAGAGAGAGACAGCATGAGCTGGGGAGGGTCAGAGAGAGAGGGAGTCACAGACTCTGAAACAGGCTCCAGGCTCTGAGCTGGCATTCAGCAGAGAGCCCGACACAGGGCTCGAACCCACGAACCGTGAGATCATGACCTAAGCGAAAGTCGGACGCTTAACCGACTAAGCCACCCAGGCGCCCCCACTGAATTATTTATGCCAGACTAAGGACTGGAAATCAAGGCTTCTTCATTTAAAAAAAATGTTTTTTTAATGTTTATTTTAACTTCTTGAGAGAGAGAGAGACAGAGTGCTAGTGAAGGAGGGGCAGAGAGAGACACACATACAGAATCCAAAGCAGGCTTCAGGCTCTGTCAACACAGAGCCTGGCATGGGGCTCAAACCCATGAATTGCGAGATCATGACCTGAGCTGAAGTCGGATGGTTAACCGACTGAGCCACCCAGGTGCCCCTGGAATGGAGGGCTTATGATACCAAACAGGTACTCTTAAATTATAGAATGTAGGCTCCTTTGAGTCTGTTCAGGTTACACAATTCTTGAATATACTCTGTGAACCGGAGACTTTGCCATACAAGAGACCTTCTCGTTAGGCTCAGACCATCATGGTGCAGCTCTTTCTTTAAGAGCAGGGACCTTTTGTTATTTACTTCTCTGTCCCCAGTCAGGGCCTGGTTCCAAGAATGCTTTGCTGTTGTTTTTGGCCTTAGTCTCCCAGAAGCTGGACGGAGCAGATGGCCATAGCAGTGTGGATCATGAGGGTGTGATCCCACACAGGGACAGAAGATGAGTTGAGAGCCCTACAACTGTTTCTATACTGTCACCTATACTCCTGTTTCTGTGTGTAGGCCCCTGCCAAGGTGTTTTTCTGTCCCAGAACAAAGTGAAGCTGGCCAATGAAGTGAAGCTCCCATCTCCTGTCACCCAACCCCCATACCCACCCATACTTGTTGCTCTCCTGGATGTATTTCATACAGATGCTTTAGGCCTTGCTGTCCCAAATGACCCTTTTCACTTATTTCCCAGGGATGTCCCAAAATGAAGTTAAGGAGCCTCGTCCCACAGCCATTCTGACATTTCCTCTAGCTATAGGATTCCTACCAGGCTCCCACTCACTCTAATGGGAGTCAGAGTCCTGTTAAGGACTCCTTAAGCAGATTGGCTGCTTAGTGTGACTTAGTATGACAAAGAGACTGAGTAGTAATCAATACTGAGAAGTTAACATGTTTCTTATTTATCCAAAATCTTAACCAGAAAATTTTAAGGATTTTCTGGGGGTGGGGAGTAACTGGGATAAGGAAGTTGACTTCCATGTTGGGAAGTCAGTAATAACCTCAGGCACCATATAAATCATGGAAGGAAATATCAACATTTGTTCATAATGTTTCAAATGCCACTCATATTCATACGTTTATATATCACAGAGCTCTTTAAGCACATCACTGCCTTTGAGTCGTAGAGAAACTCTGTGAGGGGAGCAGTGCAAGGATTATAATTCCCACTTGACAGTTGTGACCAGGGAAGGTTAGCGACTATCTGATAGTCATGGCGGCAGAGCCCTAAACAAAATCACGACCCAAGAGACAAGTAGTCCTGGGTTTGAAGTCTGGTGCTCACCATTTGGTGGTTGTATAACCGGGCAAGTTATGTAACCTCTCCAAGCCTCAGTTTCTTTCTCTGTAACAGGAGGATAACAATATTTACCTCTCATGGTTCTCTAAGGATTAAATGGTATAATGAATAAAAAAAATGGTATAGAACAAGTATTAGATGCTCAGTAGGTCAGGTTTTCCATCTCAAGTATTTTTAATTCTTATATTCTGAGTCTTTGAAAATTAGTACTCATTACAATAAAATGAGCTACAAGTAATAATTTTCTGTTAACCAGAGTATCATTTAAGTGCCTCATTAGTTTAAGAGACTTGAGTTAGTGGGGAGCAAGGGTGCTGGGGCACACTGGCTAAGTACTTCTGATACAAACTACAGTGGGCTGGATGTGAAAGGGACCCCAGAGGTGTGTTCTGGTGTGTCTTCCTCAGAAGAGATGTTAATAAACTGGGAAAAGTCAGACTGAATAATGTGAAGAATATTTCTTTCCTGCTGACTTGTCAGAGCCATAGCGTGCATGTGACTCTGGGTGGAGTGATGTGTTATGCGGAGGTGGAATATGCCAAATTTCCTGTTTGTATTTGACCTTGGAGCCCCTTTTGTGAGGAACTCTCATTAACATCTTGAGAAACACTGGTCATCCATGGAAGAGTTCATACAACACTGAGCTGATCCAGTTCCTCTATTTTCTGGATGACGTAGGAAATAGAGGTCTATAACCCAAGTTTACAGAGCCAGTCCACAGTGGAATCAAGTCTGAAGTTCAAGATGCCTGACTTCCATTTGGGCCACACTATTTGCACTCTACCATTCTTCTTCTTCTAGCCAACAAATGATGAAATTATGGAGGATTCTGCAAACCACTAATCAGAGTATTGTTAGAGCGTAAAGTTTTCACTTTTGATGTGTTTATCCCAGTAAACAGAAAGATTAGGAAACAACAGGCTAAATGGCCACCAAATGTTTCTAAGCAGTGGAAGGACCCGGGATTGGGTAATCAGCTGTGTTTGGAAAAGTTCCTCTAACCCAAAAAGTTTTAAGTCTGTTTTTGGTTTAAGAAGTTTCCTTTGCATCCAGGGACTCATCCAAGGGGCTTACAGTGCAGTTCTTAATGGTGAACACTCTGACACCAGTAACAATGGGGAGGATCCTAAGAGAGGTTAGAAGAGAATGTGTCAAATTTCTGTTCCTCCATTGCCATTTCCACCACAGAATTCAGTGGGTAGAAATATGCTGCTGGTGGGTGGGCACCAGGGTGGCTCAGTTGGTTAAGGGTCTGTTCGACTTTTGATATCAGCTCAGGTCATGATCTCAGGGTCCTGTGTTCAGGCCCTGCATTGGGCTCTGTGCTGGGTGTGAAGCCTACTTAAAAAAATGTGCTGCTGGATTTCTATCTAGCCTCTGGTAGAAGGAGTTGTTCTTGACATTTAATAGCAGCCATCTTTGCATTTTGCTAAGTCTTCTAGTTCAGATCTAGTAAGTGTATCACCTTTGCATTTGCAGAGTTGTACAGTAGATTTTTCAGACCACATCTGATACTCAAAACAGTCCAGTGACATTATTTTCCATGTGTATATGAGGGCACTAAGGCTCAGAGAAGGAATAGTGACTTGTTCAAGGTCTAGATATCAAATTAGTGATATAATCATGGTTGTATTGCCGGTGCCTAGTTCCAGCCTGACATATAGTTGATCCTTAAGAAATACTTACTAGATGAAAAATTTGTACATTCTTAGGAATAATCTTCACGTTTTCAAACTCTTTGACCAGTGTTCTTTCCAGCAAACCAGCATGGTGGGGTCCAGTGGTTGGACTTACTGAGGGTCACCAGATACTTCAGGGTCTCCCTTGCTATGTTGATTACTGACCAGGATGGTAGCCTTTGCTTGGTGACGACCTTGTACATCTTTCCCCACAGAAAGCCCAGATTCAGCAGTCTCTGGGCTTTAGTTTCAGCCTTTTTCTCTGTTTATTTAAAAAAAAAATTAATTTCTACATCCAACATAGGGCTCGAACTTGTGACCTCAGGATTAAGAATTGGATGTTTTACTGACTGAGCCAGCCAAGCACCCCTCAACCTCTCTTTTGAGCCTCTGCTCCCTTTGTCTACTGAACAAAGACACCAGTGGTCCCCAGCTTGTTGCCCTGTCCCTCCTTTGTTTTCTCTCCCATCACTGTCTTCTCTGTTCTTTTTGCCATAATGATGGGTAAGGAACTTGGCCTCATCTCATGAACACCAACTGTACAGGAGTCGTACAACTTTTGAGGAGCCATGTCAGGAACCCTGGGAAACCATTTACTGAAACAGCATCCGCCTAGGATTCTTTCACCTGTTCATTAACAGAAATTCACTGAACATCTATCTACTGATTGTCAAGGCAGTGCCAGAGCCTGGGAGCCTGGGATTACAAAGATTAATGAAAGAATCTCTGCCTTCAAGGAGTTCAGAGTACACTGGAAAGAGACAGGTGTGGTGAAAACAAGTGCAACAAATGTTGCTATAGCAGAGGCCTGTGGAGGATATCGGGTTCCAGAAGAGGGAGTGACTGCATCTGCCTGGGGGATGAGAAACCAGGGCTTTTCTGAAGTGTTTTCCTCAGGGGCATCACATGAGTGGATTTATGCTCATGATAACTCCTTCTTGCCCTAGCCTCCATCACCAAATCAAATAGGCTCTGGTTCTGCTTTACTGAAGAAGCAAACTCTCTCTTAATCTTACTTAATGACGAGAGTGTGATATTTGGAATAATGGGACCACTAGTAATAGATTTTTCATTTAGAAAATTCCTGAATGCTTAACTTGATGGTACATTATCTCATTGAATTCTCCCATCAACCTCATGGGGAAGATAATGCAATGTTATTCCCATTTGACAAATAAGAAAACTAAGTCTCAGAGAGGTTAAGTCATTTACCAAGGATCATATAGCCGATGGTATATGGCAGAGCTGGGATTTGAACCCAGGTTGTCTGATGCCAGAATCATTCTCCTAAAAGGACCTCAGAAAAGGCTGTCATGATCTTGATACAATTCTTACCTCAAAGACTTTAAAGAATGAGAAGTAAAATACTTAGCAGCTCATTTATCACATAATAAGCCCTGACAATCATGTATTATGTTCTAAAACAGACTTTCCTAAAGGCTGGGTGGATTAAGCCCTTGCAAAGATGCCTCCTTTCCGTCTCTCTCAAGTCTTCTCTGGCTGTTGTCTGTACAGCCTGCTTCTTTAAGAGGAATGGATGGTGGAGGTCGCAGGGGCAGTGATGTGTGTTCAGTTTAGCGAGTATGTCTGAGTTCCCACTCTTGGCCAGGGCCTATCCTGAAAGGCAGAGGGGATGCTGAAAGTGTTGTTCCTGCCACCAGGAATTCACAGCCAGTGTAGGAAAGAAGGTGGCACAGAAACATTATTTTAATACAGTCTCCTCAGATGGATGTTAGGCAGCACATTAGACCCCACTGCCCATGCCTCATACCACAACTGGCAGGGTAGGAATCACTTACTGTTATATTAAATGATGAAATAATCATCCTATTAATATCCTTGTCATCATTAAAGCCAGCCACTGTTATTAATGTAGAAAGTAGGTAATTCTGTAGAGAAGGTTAGCAGCTACTCAAAGGAGACTTTTAACATGCTGAATTGGAAAAACCCATTTTTTTTATGAGGGGGGTGGTGGTGGTGTTCCAAAACTGCCAGGAGAGCTGAGGGAGTCCTTGACTTGAGGAGTGGACCCTGGGGAAAGACTTATGTCCCTCAGGTTCCCCCCGGCCACCTGATATGCTCCTTAGTTATCACTTACTTTATAGCTTCTTGTACCCAAGCATTTTTTTTTTTTTTTTTGGGCAGAATGAGCAAGATGGGGGAGGTAGCTTTCTGAGGCAGGACATCTGCCAGGAGAGGCAGTGACTGAGCATCTGCTGGGATTGGCAGAGGCTGTGACAGGGCAGCAAGGGCATTGTGAGTTGTGTGTATTATTGCATGAGGTACCTCTAATTAATTGGTCCACGAGCACTTTGGGAGTTCCTGCGATGTACCTAATAATATGTGAGGTGACGTGAAAAATGCCCCAAAAGTTTTATGGTGCTTAGTGAGAAGACTAACACATAAGACAAAAAGGAGTCCACACAGATGGGATGATCAGAGGTTGACTTGTGGGGTTTAGACTCTAAAGAGCTATAGGGACTTAGGAATGCCTCCTTACTGAGCACTGTCCTGCCTGTGACATAGGAGAGGGTCATGGGTTCCATGAAGTCAGGCTCTTCTGTGGCTTACAAGGCCCTTTCTGCTTTCCTTGTACTCCAGCCAAACCACAATTTCTTACCTCAGAGACTTTAAAGAATGAGAAGTAAAGCTTCTTTAAGCTTCCACAGCCTTGCTCATGCTCTTTCTTCTTTCCAAAATGTTCTCTCTCTCATTTGTGTTTGGGCTTAACATCATTTCATCCCTCTGGACAAGATCAGGACTTACCGATGACTCCTTTCAGACTTCCTCCTTTCTCTTCTCTCCTGTCCTTTTGGTTAGTGACATGCTTTTGAGTTCTTCCTGTCATAGCCCTTATCAAGATGAAATATAAGTTCTGGTTTTTCTGAGATCACCACTGGACTGTGAATTCCTCCAGGGCTTGTTCATATTTTGTACAGTGTCTGACAATAATAGGTGCTCAATAAATGATTTTTAAATGAGTAGGTACATGATATTGTCAGCATATTATTCCTCTGCCTAGGAGCCTATAATAACTTCTTCGTGGCATTCAAAACTCTGTAGATGGGGGCGCCTGGGTGGCTTAGTCGGTTGAGTGTCCGACTTCGGCTCAGGTCATGATCTCAGGGTTGGTGGGTTCGAGCCCCACATCAGGCTCTGTGCTGACAGCTAGCTCAGAGCCTGGAGCCTGTTTTGGATTCTGTGTCTCCCTCTCTCTGACTCTCCCCTGTTCACGCTGCCTCTCTCTCTCTCTCTCTCTCAGGAATAAATAAAACATTAAAAAAACCTCTGTAGCCGGAAAAACTAATAAACACAGGACACTATTAGTTTCACATATACATGAAAGAAAACCAATGAAGATTTGCCTTTTTTCTCCTAATTGATTCCCCCTTTCCCCCTCACTGTGCCCCATGATAATACGTGATTCTGGTGAGGTTGCCATGAAAGTGGCATTCATTGGTGATCGGGTAAATTGGTAGGTACAGCATTTTTAGAAAGAAATTAGTGTATCTTAAGAGACACAAAAATGTTTATACATTTTGACATAATAATTCCACTTCTGGGAATCTGTCCTCAGGAAGTAATCAAATGTATAGAGTAAACTTTACTGTAGATGTTATTTATAATCATGAGAAATTGGGAAAAGCATAAATGATCACTTGGCTACAACCACTATAAACTATGATAAAGTCACTTGGGAAAACTATCAGTTATTAAAAACAGTAGTTACAAAAAATGGGGCTTATTGAAAACTGCAACAATAAGGACAAATATGTTATAACATATATATGTTATAAATGTTAATTGAAGAAATTAGGTTACAGAATTGGATAAATGATTTAACAATGTAACCCAAATATAATGCAAAAGGAAAAGCTGGAACAAATGATATATACCAAGATACTGACAGTAGTTCCATCCTAGAGAGGAGTAGGGGTTTAGATGATTTCTTAAGATAATTTCAAAAAATAAACACACTAAATACCCAAATTATTGGCTAAGAATTTTGAAATAATAAAGCAAAACTTAAATTTCAGTTTTAAGCAAAGGAGTGATATGGTGATAGTATTCAAGTAACTGCATGGAGGATGAATTTGAAGAGTGACAGTAAGATTGGAGAGGCAGGACTACATTCTAAAAGTTTTAGGAGGCCAGATCAGACCTTGGTTCACTATGTCAATGAGGGGATGGATGTTTCAGTATGTGGGAGACGTATATGCCTAGTAGAGAACACTGGTTCAGGGAGTTGATGACTTGTCCAAGGTTACGTGGCTAGTAAGTAAGTGGTTGATCCTGGATTTAAATCCTGGTCTCTCTGTTCCATAGCACATGCTCCTGCTCCCACAGTTGAGACCTCAGAGTTCTGGGGGAAATAACAGCTATTAGAGTGTAGAAACTTGTTTAGTGTAGTGTTTCGTTTTTGAGGGGAAAGGGAACCAGAAAGGGTTAGTTAATTCTTTCTGAGATGATGACTGGGGGAAAGACCATAAAGCTGCTTCTGTCATGATCAGTTGAATTAACTAGTTTAGAAGTCCATTAGGTATTGGTATGCTTGTTGCCTTGGGGGTTTCCCTCCCCCTCGCCCCCCAGCTGTTGTGGTTCATTGGTTGGCTTTTATTTGATGCTTGTGGCATCAGTGCCTCTTGAGCTTAGGTATGCAAATGTGTTCCATATTACATGCAAATGAATATTTTGGTCATATGCCAAGTTTATTAATGATGCTGTAGCTGTGAGGGTGGAAGAGGTCAGATTGGCAGCCTCCAACAAGGGACAGTGTCTAAGCAGCTACCTGAAAGGAAGGGTTTGCCTTAGCCATTTTATGCCCTCTCCCCACACCTGTCTCATATAGCTTTGTCCAAGGAAAGGTGGTTCCAAACTTTAGTCTGTACTTTGGAGTCTGATCCCCAGGCCTTTAGAAGAACCCAGTTCATGTTGACTTGATTACTGTATGACCATGGGCAATTGAGTTTGCCTGTCTGAACTTGAGTTTACTTATCTGTAATGTGAGTATGACTCAATAACCCCTTAGAGTATTTTTGTATATAGATTTGATAGCCTTAACTCATGAAGGGGCTTCTAAGCCACATTAAAGGAGTTGAACTTGATTTTTGGTGGTTCGAAGCCACTGAAGATTTTTAAACAGGAGGTGGCAGGGACACAGTTGCTTTATCTCTTAAGGTAGATGCTTAGTAATGTTGGTGGAGTTAATTTGTTATCAGAGGGACAAAGGTAGAGTGACTATGACTGACATCCTTCTTAGTGGTCCTTTTGGGCCAAACACATGGCACTGTGGAATCTTGATTAGAGTGAGCTCTTACATTTAGATCAGCACCCTGGAGAGAGGTCAGCTTTCTTCCCTTTTCTGAATGTGGGAAATTAGAAAAAAATATATATGCCAATGCATATGCTGTCTGCAAGATCAAGCTTTTGAGGGGCTGTGAGGGATGGCATTCAGTATTTTCAAGGAGAAAGATTGTTGTAATGAGCAAAATATTGATTGCACGTGAAAGGATTTTAATCAACTGCCCTTGCACCTGAGGGGGGCACAGTGCTTGGCAGCAGTGCCAATTTGTACACCATCCACCCCCTGCTTCCAGCCGACTGGCTTCCTGCCCAGGTACCTCTGTCTAGGAAGACCTGCAGCAGCAGTCCATCCAGGCAATATTCCTGTCCATATTTATGAAGCATATCTCCTCTAAAAGAGTACATTCCCATATGTTATCTCCTTTGACCTTCATAACAACCTGCATTGCCATTGGGCAGAACAGGGATTTTTATCCCATTTTACAGATGAGAAACCTTGAACCTCAGAGAAATAAATTGCCTTCCCAAGTTCACACAACTAGTAGAGGTGGGATTCAGGACCTAGAGCTCCACAGGCAAGCAGAAATCCAAAGCTAGCAATCCCTTATTGCTATTTTAACTTAGGGCAAGGCCTGGCTTGGGAAGGGTTAGGCCTCCCTTTCTGTTTTCCTCAGAAACAGAAAAAAAGAATCCCTTTTTAAAAAAAATGTTTGTTTTTTGAGAGGGAGAGAGAGCACATGTGAATTGGGGGGGGGGGCAGAGAGAGGGAGACAGAGGTTCTGAAGTGGCTCCTTGCTGACAGCTGAGAGCCCAATGTGGGGCTCAAACTCCCAAACAGTGAGATCATGACCTGAGTTGAAGAGAGGTACTTAACTGACTGAGCCACCCGGGTGCTCCTCCCTTACTTCTTCTAAGATAGACTGGAAAATGGGGCTATGTGCACTACCATTGCCCACCTTTCTGCAGCCTTATTCAGAATAGAATAGCCACATAATGTGCAGGTTATATTGGAGACACAGAACAGTGAGCAAGTAGAGGTTTCTTACAGGATCAGCCCCTGGGGCCCTGTTGCCCAGAAGAGGAGCCCAACCTGCATTCTGGGTCTTTAAGATACAAAGAGGCCTTTTGGAACCTTTACTTAGGGAAGGACCTTTTCCTGACGCCCTTCTCCAGTTGTATTTTCTTGGGGGTGGGGGCTGCTTTACTGTAGATACTCATTTATTCATTCAACACTTAATGAGTCCCTACTCCTATGATTCCTTTTATGTTCAAGACACGTTTCCAAATACTGGAATTTTTGTGACATGTTTGAAGAGACTTTTGCATCCACAGTGATAGTAATCCTTCCTTCATCATAGTTCAGTTCTGAGTGACATTGTCACAGAATTCACCAGTTTCCCTTTGATACTTACAAGGGAAAGTACTTTCAGTTTCCACAGTAACAATAGTGGCAGCAGTGGCTAATTTTGTAATGTACCAGATACTGTTGTAAACACATAAATTAAATTTTATCCTCTAGGAATCCCACAGAAATATATTGCTTGTCCCTATTTTACAGGTGAGCTAACTGAAGCATAAAGAACTTAAGACACTACCCAAAGATCATGTCACACAGCTAGTTCAGTGGTAGAGTGGAGGTATTTGAAGTTTCCTCTCCTGATCAGATTACATGGCCTCTTATGTGGGAATAAACATGCAGGCTTTGGCTCCTGCTTGAGGACAGGCCCCTCTTCACAGCAGCAGGTTATTTTCATCTCTATACCGTATCATATGACCCACTCTACTTTCGGTTGTGCCAAAAGATAGTCTAAGCACATAGGCTCAGTTAGAACAAAGTTTTGTACAGTGATGATAATTTGGCCATGGACATGGAAGATTCAAGGTACACTATTGTGTATAGTCTGCTTCAGCTAGTCAACTTTTCGGTATATTGTGTAACTTGGGAATGAATTTGTCAGTCTTTCTTTTAAAATACTCCTAGTTGAGGGAAGACTACTGTGTAAGCAGCCATGATACAAGACTGTGAAAGTTACAACATGCCTCCCCTTCCTGCCTAGTTTCTTAATGTCTTCTAGTGTCTAGGGACAAAGGGTCCAGAAGTACCAGTCTCTTCAGGAATATACCCTCCTCTTAGATCCCCAGGCCTCAGGAAGACTGTTGCAGTTCCAGACAGCCTAGATTATTTTCCCTTGAAGGATATAACATGACCTAGAGTAGATGACCAAGATAAATCACCTGAAGTATTTGGTGGCAAGCCCTTGAACTTACTCTTGGCCTGCTTACCCTGTTCTCTTTCTTGATGAAAGCAAAAAGGTTAAGATAGTTTTTGTAAATCGGTCTAATACTGAAGTCTAAAAGAATTGGGCTAAAGGACTTGAAAGAAATGAAATAAACTTTTCTTTCTTTGCTTTAGTTTCCATGGAGGTTGACAGGGGCGAGTGAGAGTCGCTTTGAGGGTAGCCTGCTAGTGGATGTCAGTCCACAACTCTTGCAGGGTTGTGAGAAGTCTAGAAATGGAGAGTAAGTGCCCAGAAACTAGTAATTTGGCATTTTTATTGTATTAGACAAATGTATTTGTCTGTAATGGATTGATTGGAAGTTTAAAAAGCAAAACAAAAAAGTAGTTCTTCACCACAGAGTTTTGAGAAGTACCAGCTTACTTAGTGTGACAGTGAAAAAACTTCAATCTTGTCTGTAAAATGAGATTGATAATACCTACCTCAAAGACTTGTTTCAGGAATTACTTGATGATAAATAATATTTTGGGATACTTAATACGTGCCTGCCTTTGTGTGTTGTCACTTGTATTCTCTAATTTAATCTTCACCACAACTCTGAATGCCCCTTTTTCTGAGACTTGGATAATTTAAGGGACTTAACAGAAGTCAGACTGTAGTACAGTGCAAGTGGGATTTGAAGAGGAGCTGGCATTCTTTTCTTCCCTTTTTTTTAAGTTAAAAAAAAAAAAGGTACTTAAGTAATCTCTATACCCCACATAGGACTCGAACTCACGACTCCAGGATCAAAAGTTGTATGCTCCTCCAGACTGAGATAACCAGGCACCCCAGGAGCTGGGACTCTAACCAGTATGGCATGTTCTGCCTGAAGAGCCTGACACATAGGAGGGCTCCCTGTCACTCCACTTTTTCTGTTTCACAAGATATCTAGACACCTGCTTTCTCATTCTATCACTGACCCTGGTATATTTTTGTAACCTTCAGCAAGTCACATCTTTAGACCTTAAGCACCTCATCTACCTTCAGTAGCAGGGATTATGTTTTATTCATCTGGTTCCTCCGCATTTAGCTGGACAGGGCGTGGCATGTAATGAATATTGAGTACTGAGGCAGTGATGACACTAGATGATCTGTAAGGGTCCTCTCAGTTTGTACTTTCTTTGAACATCCTATGTACGACATCGTCTCTCCCTTCTGAGCATCCGATTCCCCACCTTCTCCACATGGCAGCATGACTGTTTCCTCATGTTTGTTTGTCTAGGCAATCTTGGTCCTGAGTACTTTGAGACAGCCCACATGGTGTCCATGTTTTGACTCGTTTATGAAATGTGTCTAGGATAAACCCACCAGAGATAACACAAGGGATAGTAAGAGCTGGCTTACAAAGTCAGAAATCTGCTCTTACTCCATTCTTACCCAATGGGGCCCTACCCTGCTGGCAGCCTGCCAGGTCTGAATAATGGCCACAGCCTGGAACAGGGTTTTCCATGAGCTCCATCGGGGTCTCCAGTAATTGGAACATGGCACCTTCCGATTTTTAATAGATGGTAGAATGAGAGGGGCATTTGTCACTGCCTGACTTCCTTGCGGGAAAGAGGCTCATAAGTCACAGCTGACAGACCCTTTGATGACTTTTAAACTTCATTTACAGAAAAGAATAGCTCTAATCAACCAACAGCAAGCAGTGACTAATCTTGCCACATTATCACGGTGAGGAGCCAGCCCCTTAAGGTGTAGGAAGTGGGAGGGGGACCATGCCCCGGGCTTTCAGCAAGTGCTTATTGGCTCTTGGACTTGAGAGTATGCCCTTAGCAAGACCCCATGCATTCATGCTCAAAGGACCAAAGAGTGTTAGAAGCTGACCTCCTGGCTGGTACAGGGCACACCTGGCATGAAGCCATTTTGGGCCAAGGTTAAGAGCACCGCAGCTCTGGTCTCAGACTGGCTGATTGCAGCTCTGCCATTTCCTGGCTAGTCTAAGACTAAGCTTCAACCCTTAGTCTCCTTATCTGTGGGGTAGATGTATACCATCACCTACCGCATAGCAGAATACTGAGTGCAGTAGTAAGTGCTCAGGAAGTGTTGGTAATGATTATCATGGTTAGCCCTAAAGGGGCCCTTTGTGGTCACATATTCCAGAACACAACGTCACGTGGCACATCAGCAGCAAAGCTTCTGTGGGAAGGGGGAAGTCAGTGGGAACAATCTAATGGAAGAGCATGGCTTTAGAACCGGGTAAGATTAGGGTCTTTTTATCCTAATCATGCCACGTAAAATGTAACTGTGGACAAATTATTTAAATTCTCTGAGCCTTAGTTTCTTCATCTGAAGAGTGGAGATGATAACTTAATCTCACTGGGTTGTAGTCAAGATTATGAGCGATTATGCCTGTAAAGTTTCCAACACAGTGCCTGGTATAAATCTGCTGCATATTAAGTTGTGTGTTTCTGTTTTGTTCTTCCCCAAGATAGAATTGGTATGCTGCCGTCAAGGGAAGAAGAGGCAGCACTGAAGAAATTCTCCTATTTGAGACATTTATTTCCAGCTCTGCATATACTTAAAGGGGTAGCAAAGAGGAAAAAGTAGCATGTTTTGTACATTGTTAGCACAATTTCTCCTGCCAGGCAGAGCCTCTCCCCATATTTAGCCTTAAACATACTTCTTGTTGTGGAGACTTTTGTGATGCTCCTTCCCATTCTCTGATATCCCAGACTACTTTGTTTGGGCAGCGAACTTCAGCCCAGGGCACATGTGCTTTATGGTCATGGTGCCTGTTCCCTGATGGACTGGGAGTACTTTGAGATCAGGTACCAGATCAATTCCTGGGTGAATGAGTTGGTCTTATTCACTTATGAATGAGTATTTGGATAGCTAAAATTATTATTGAATGCATAGGTAAGTGTTTGGAGGACTGCTCGGGCAAAAATAATAAAGAGGTTGACAATTTTAGATTCCTGACTGTAACTTAGTATTGGGGATTGTAGGGCCAGGGTTATACCTACCCACTCCTTGTTGCCTTTCTCCCCTGTAGCTATAAGGGGTGCTTGTCACAGATGGTAAGCCTTAGCCTAAGGCCACAGTCAGGGGTAGAGTTAGGGTACAAGATACCCAGATAACCCTGTGGGGAAAGGTGACTGAGGCCCCAGCCCTGCCTCTGCTTTTAGGTCTCTCCTCAGGGCCTATCAGATGCTGTTACCAATGTTACAGTTTAGGAATAGAGACCTCATGGTATAGCTGAGGAGTGAGTCACTGGCTCAGCAAGGCCTAAACCCTAAACCCCTCCCAGCTAGTGTTCTTTCCTTTCCCAGACCCTTATAGTAGTGATTTGATAGGCATGGGTGGGAAGCTCCTTTATGAAGTTTCTAATTTGGTTCCAGACATTGGGACAAGGGAGAGAAGAAAGTATGCGTAGGTCCTCTACCCCTGACTTGCTTATTCTCCGGCAGAGTATGGAACACTGGGAGATGACAAAGGTAAAGAACATAGGGCTGGAATGTGGGTGATCTAGACTACTGGTCTAGGTTCATCTGTTTGCATAGGGCCTAGGGCATTTTTGAGTTTCTTATGTAAATACCCCCTGGTCTCAGCCGTTATACTAGGCACTCTGTACACTTTAATCCTAATAATCCTGGAATCTGGTATAATTCCCATTTTGCATTTGAGGAATCTGAGGTTTAGTGACTTTAAGGAACATGTTCAAGATTACATCTCATGAATTATAAAGGGCTGGAATTGGAACCCATTCCTGTCTGACTCCAGGGCCTGTGCAGTTTCTACGATTTCAAGTGCATTCTTTCCTTTGTTATTAGGAAACAGTTAAGAAACAGGTTCCTGGAGAGAGGGCTTTGTTGAAAAGCTAGTAGAAGACAAGACCCTTGAGCATCCTTCCCCAGGATCTCCATAGTGCCTGCACAGAGGGGAATGCTTAAGAAATGTTTGTTGAATGAGTGAAGGGGATAGGAGTTGGGTAATAATAGCTATAATTCTCTATCCTTTTATAGTATGTTACAGATGCAACAGCATTTTCACACTGATTAGCCTATTTGATTTTATATCAGATCTGAAAGGTAATCAGGACAAAGATTATTTCTGTTTTCAGAATAAGGATGATAAGGCTCAGGAACAATAGATGACTTGCTGCAGGTAACATGACTAAGAACAACAAAGCCAGGGCCAAGCCTCCTGAACCTGTCGCCTGTACTCCTTATACTCTCACACATTCAAGGAGCCCTCAGTATTCACATCCTGGGAACTGGGGTTTCTCATGGGAGTGGGAATTGTCAGGAACTAAAGAGCATTCCTTCGGAAATTAGTCCTGTCTGGCCAGTAATGATCATTTGGGCAATGCTAATGAGCTGGGGCCTGGTGAGTTTAATGAGATTAATAGATGTTCTGTCATCCTTGGCCGCCTGTTAACCAGGAGCCTCTGAACCAAGGAGGTCCTGGGCACTGATCAGTCTAATTGCTTGACTTTCTCCAGAAATAGCCTCACTGTTACTGATAGCTATTTTTCTTCAAAATCATTCTCACATCCCCAGTGTTATCTAAGGGCAAAGGTCTGGCCACAGGCTGATGTGACCCTCATCTGCACTTTGGAGAATGAGGCCAGAGATGTCCAGCAGGGCTGGCCTTGGCAGAGGCTCTAAGTGGCACTGGGAGTCATCAGGACCAAGAGCAGCAGCTCCTCTTTTTTTTTTTTTTTCTTTATTGTCAAATTAGTTTCCACATAACACTCAGTGCTCATCCCCACAAGTGTCCTCCTCCATGCCCATCCCCCCTCCCCCCCACATCCATCAGTCCTCAGTTTTTGTCAGCATTCAAGAGTCTCTCATGGTTTGCCTCTCTCCCTTTCCCCCACCATTTCCGCCCTTCTTCTCCCCCTTGTTCCTCTGTCAAGTTCCTCCTAATCCTCCTATACGTGCAAACATATGATATTTGTCCTTCTCTGCCTGACTTATTTCGCTCAGCATAACACCCTCAAGGTCCATCCATGTTGCTACACATGGCCAGATTTCATTGTTTCTCATTGCCATGTAGTATTCCATGGTATAGATAAACCACATCTTCTTGATCCATTCATCTGTTGATGGACACTTAGGCTCTTTCCATGTTTTAGCTATTGTGGAGAGTGCTGCTATGAACATTGGGGTACATGTGCTCCTATGCCTCAGCATTTCTGTATCCCTTGGGTAAATTCCTAGCAGTGCTATTGCCAGCAATAGCTCCTCTTTTGAAATTAGTGCTTCAAGAAGAGATCCAGTGCCAGGTAGGATTTACAGTTAAGGCATTGGGCATTCTAATGGCTGAGTGCCTCAGAGGTTAGGCAGAGACTAAATTTGGTCCTGATAGCCAAGATTATGAGGGCTAACATGGCAGAGTCAGAGCCTTGGGACAGTTGCTGAAACAGTGGTATGGAGAAGCCTGGATTCAATCCCCCTAGCTGCTCCCTTTACTAGCTGGATGACCTTCAGTAAGCCACTTATTTTTGCTGAGCCTCAGCTTTTCATCTACAAAAATGGGACTAACAACATCAGGGTCAAGGACACAAACTGGTTTTGTTCATTAAAATCCTTTGCAAACATGAGGAGAAAGGGAATAGGTGAGGAGCAAGGAGAGGGGATCATTGGTCAGGGCGACATGATCTTACCTTGGCAGTCAGTATCCAAGGCATCTCTTTGAATAGGCTTTTGGAGTCAAACAGACCTGGGTTCCAGTCCCGACTTTCTCTATTAACCAATAACCTGGCCTGAGTCTTCATTCCCCTACTTAAAATACCTCTTCACAGGGCTGTTATGAGGATTAAATAAAGTGGCATATGTAGAATCAGAGCTCTTTCTATCTTGATGGTTCTCTGGGGGGTCTCATTTACCCAGAATTCAGGGGTGGTCATACATTTTAGGGTTTTTCTACCTTAACAAAGCCCTGTCACTTTACCACATGTTCAAGCTTGGCTCGTGGCTTCTAAAACATAGCTTCCATCTGAAATGTTTCAGCTGGGAAAAGTGATTTGTTTTTGCCAAATTTCCTCTGTTCTTACTTGCCTAGGGAAGTGAGCCCATCCTTTTGAGCTGTAAATTGCATTTCAAAGCCTATGTCTCTGGTGGGTTTTAATTAGCTTATGGGCCTGGCTTTTATTTAGCATTTGTTTCTCCAGCAGGTAAAGGTCCAGGTCAAGACACTTACTTGGGAGCCAGTCCCCAGTTTTCCTCAGACAACCTTTCTGGACTGCTCCCTCCCAGCCTCTCACTGACCTGAGGGATAGTCTCTCACCAGCCCTATGGAAAGATGGAATATAAGAACTTGGAGGACTCGTAGGATTCTTGGCCCTGCCACTCATGGGCTGGGGCATTGTGGCCAAGTCCATTCCCCTCTGTTCCTCAGGGTGAGGGTGTATAAACCCCATGTTCACTGAAGTCCCCGCTAATCTGACATTTGCATACGTCTCTGGGAAGAAGTCTGGTTCTTTCTTCCTTTTCCCACCACCAAGAATCATCCCTCTACCCACTTCTCCTTGACTCATTGCTAAGCATGGGGCCTCTTGGGGGCTGCAGACACCTTGCTCTCAATTACACAGCTAATCTGTGAGGGAGAGCTTGGCTGGGGGAAGTAGCTTATCAAATCAAGCAGCTTCTGCTGAATAGGATGTCAGTATTTACGAAGGCTCATACTCTAAGCTAGGGGGAAGCCGGGAAGAACCAAAAAAGAATTTAGGGGAGGACTGACTTGGGGATGGTTGGTCTGCAGGGGGCAGGGGGGGGTGTTTGGGTCAGATACTCTAGTGTTTTAATGAGGTACCTGTGTGCCCCCCCCCTCCCCCCCCACAGGTAGGGCTACACTAGCCCTTCTCAACACCTCCTGGGACATTAGTACTATTGCTTCCTCCCTAATGTTTATTGGGAACTGACTGTGCCTCAGCCTTCATCAGGCCTGCCTTTACCATTTGCAGGGCAGGACAAGAGTACAGGTGGAGACTTACGTGCTGTATGTCTGATATTGGGAGGTTATGCGTGAAGCTAACGAATTGTTAGGTTCATAACAACCTGGAAGACCATGTCTGAATTTAGAATTCTTGACTCTTTGGGATTCTGTACCTGAACCTAGCAGTTCTGGAAGAGGTAGTTTGGACATGCTTTTCATTTCTTAAGCCCAACTTGATCTCTCACTTTGAGGAGCCTCATAAACATGTGTTTAGACACTAAAGCTTTTGCACATTCCCGTAGTTAGCTATCCCTTTGGGCTTGGGGAATATGCATAGTAGCAACACAGCCTGCCCTTGGGAGAGTGTACAGGCCTTGAAAGTGGATTGAGAACTGATTAGATGGCGGGGGGGAGGGGGGGAGTATAGGAGTTGGTGCCTGGAGCATGCTTCAGGTGGACATTCTTCATGGCCCTGCAGGTTCCTCACCCATCATTGCCACAAGCATAAATGTCCCCGGTCTCTTTAGTAATCTTGGTGTGAAACAGCTTTTGGCAGCCCTTTCTTGGCATTGTTCAGAATGTGCTCCAGTCTGACCTTCACCCTCATCTAGAATGGGTTTCACCAATATTGGGCAGTGTTGTTAGAACAGAGGAGTTCAACTAGTCAGAGTGTAATTATTAGGTCCTGTAAAGAGTTTCACTGTTTGCAAAAGACCTTTTTATGTACAATTGTCCCAAACCCCAGGTGAGAAGAGATAAGACCAAGTATGGCCAAACCTGACGAACTTCACTCACCAGCCAAGGAGTGAGTGCTGGTCCTGTTGTAGAACTAAACATAGGTGCTCAGCAAATGCTTCCCGCTCAGTGGTTGGTATCAGAGGCTCCTGCCAGAGGTCTGAGGGAGCCCAACACCTGTCATGTCCCTGCCAGGTCAGTGGCAGAGAGAGTAGTCATCAACAGGTCTGAACCATCATCCCCCTTCTCTTTCTGTCTTGGTCTACACCCCCAGGTCAGTGGTTGGTTCCCTTTTGCCACAGTAGATGGCTTCTCCCTGAGCCAAAACTTCATGGCTCTGAGCTGAACCAACCAGGAGAGTTTTCTGATGCCCATGGAGGAGCCCCACAAACTTCTTGTTATATATCTTGTAATTAACTTTTGAATGGCTTGTCATCCAGGTAGGCGAGGGATTATCAGACAGGACTGTGAGGAATGGGGGCGTGGGGGTGGGGCAAAGGGAACCCACATACATTGAGCATTTTGTGCTGCACATGAACAGTATGTTGTGTTTTCATGGATAATATCTTTTATGTTCCTCACTGCTTAATAAATGATGATTGGATGTAAAAGTAAACAGTAATAAAAGAGTCTGTCCTTTCCAGGCCCTTTCCAAAGCCGGCAGTAGCTCCTTCATCAGTACCAGTGCTCTCTTAGCCCCTGTCTTTTATCTGGGATGGTACACACTTGACCCCAGTATATCCATCAAGCTACTGCAAGCCTACACTGGGTAGGGATAGGTTCTTCCTCCGAATTACTTATTCTCATGTCTAGCCTATGGTTTCCTTGCAGTGAGTGCCATCTGCTGGTCAGAACATGCCAGCTTCCAGGCTGGGAGGATGGAAGAGAAAAGGATCTCTTATAGAACAAAAGATAAGGCTTTCCCTGCCTATACTCAGCTCTGCTCTAATTCCCTGAAAAGGAGCTCCTTCTACCCCAAAATACTAGGTTCATAGGCAGGTGTTTACAGTTAGCCTAGGCTGATGAGAGGTTTTTTTCTTTTTCCTTTCCTTTTTCCTTTCCTTTTCCTTTCCTTTTTCCTTTTTCCTTTCTCCTTTCTCCTTTCCTTTCCGCTTAGGGTCTTCAGCACCTTCTGTAATAGCTCTACAATGGGGTATTGAGATATGAGGGTTCCAAAAGGGAGTTGTACAAACCCATGCCAATGAGCAGAAGTCTGGGGCAGTAAGTACAAATGGCAATACTTACTGGTAGATTTTTCTTACTGACATCAAGCCTCCTTTTCCTTTCCTTCTGGAGCCTGTGCTCTAATGTAGCATGCCAGGGTCAGGGGTAGGAGAAATTGGTGAGGTTCCTTGGGGTAAAAGACATTGCCAGAATTTAGAGAGCAAAAAGTAGGTACAATATTATCTCTAAGCAAACAATAAAATTTGAATGAGTTAGTATAAAAATGGGTAATATGCTGACTTAACTGTAGTATTTAAATTGGCTTTAGCTCTGGAAAGGAGAGTGATAAAGATGGGAAAAAAAAGGGCTGTGGGGACCACCTGGCCTATTCCTGGCAAGTAGAGAACTCATTGGAGTCTATTTCTGTAAAATACGAACAATAGTAATAATACTTAATGGCATGCCACCCTAGCCTGCCATGAGTGCTCAGTGAGGCTTATTTAGCCTACGTTTTTAAAAATGGCTGATGCCAATAAAGATAGCCGTAACTAGGTCAGTGTCTGGATCAGACTGAGTAATTTTCATAATGTGATACTATTCTAGAGCAGGTATTACCTGCAATTACCATGTGACTTCTTCACCATGGTTCTACATTGAAAGAACAGAAGAAAAACTATGGAAGGTCTTCAAATTTAGATCCTGCATGATGTAACATTTGAGATAAGCATTAAGAAAGAATGGGTTTAAGAAGGAATGGGTTTAGAGTCCAGCAGACCAGGGTTCAAATCCCAGCCCAGCCACTCACTAGCATTGTGACCTCAAAATGTGCATTTTCTCCCTTATGAAACGTCCTGGTTCTGCTTATCATGTCAGTACTAAATGAGGCCAGCATCCTGGTGAGATGTAAAAAGGGGAGGCTGAATGCTGTAGGGTAGGGTTGTGTGTATGTAGCAGGGCACAGAGCAATCCAGTTTAGTTAGGATTTGGGCCATGGGTAGACCTTGAGCCCAACTGGAAGATGCAGCCTCACAGTTGCTCTCTCTCTTCAGGTGGCCATCATGTCCTTGAAGATCCAGACAAGCAACGTAACCAACAAGAACGACCCCAAGTCTATCAATTCTCGAGTCTTCATCGGAAACCTCAACACAGCTGTGGTGAAAAAGTCAGATGTGGAGACCATCTTCTCCAAGTATGGCCGTGTAGCCGGCTGTTCTGTGCACAAAGGTTATGCCTTTGTCCAGTATGCCAACGAGCGTCATGCCCGCGCAGCTGTGCTGGGAGAGAATGGGCGTGTGCTGGCCGGGCAGACACTGGGTAAGCATCTCTCATTGGCCCTGCTCCTGGTATTCTCCTGAGCAGGTACTGGCCTTCACTTTTTAGCTCCCCTCTTAGACCTTTTTCTGTTTCTCTCACTCTACTATCCTTATCTGAAATGTTATAACTAAATAGTTGTAAATTATGTTTAAGGTATGAATTAAGTAGTTATACGCAAGGGTGAATTTTAGAAGCTCCTCAAAAATTGGGGTGCCTTGGTGACTCAGTCAGTTAAGCATCTAACTTCGGTTCACGTCATGATCTCATGATTCTTGGGTTTGAGCCCCACGTCGGGCTCTGTGCTGATGGCTAGCTCAGAGCCTGGAGCCTGTTTCAGATTCTGTATCTCCCCCTCTCTCTCTGACCCCCCCTCTGCTCACGGTGTCTCTGTCTCTCTCTCAGAAATAAATTTGGGGGAAAAAAAAAAAGGTTCTGTCATGGGGCATCTGGGTGGCTCAGTTAAGAGTCCGACTTTGGCTCAGGTCATGATCTCAGAGCTTGTGGGTTCAAGCCCTGTGTCGGGCTCTGTGCTGACAGCTAGCTCAGAGCCTGGAGCCTGCTTCAGATTCTGTGTTTCCCTTTCTCTCTGACCCTCCCCCTGCTCTCACTCTGTCTCTCAGAAATAAAACATTCAAAAATTTTTAAAAAAATGGTTCTGTCATGTCTTTGCCTTCATAGTGACTCTAATGACAAACTTTATGGTTCCGGTTAAAATGCAGATTCCTAAGAGAAACTGAACAGTGGACTAGCATAGCTTATAACATTAGGCTACAGATGTCTTAAGTTAGAACTGCACCCCCCCCCCCCCTTTTAAGTTTATTTATTTTGAGAGAGCAAGTGAGCTCTCTAGAGGGACAGAGAAAGAGGGAGAGAGAGAATCCCAAATAGGCTCCACACTGTCAGCACAGAGTCCAACATAGGGCTTGAACTCATGAACTGTGAGATGAGCTCATGATCTGAGCCATAATTAAGAGTCAGACGCTTAACCAACTGAGCCACCTAGGTGCCCCCAGGTTGGAACTCATAATTTATGAGAGCCAGGAGGAGGGGCTGTGAGCACAAGGTGAAGCAGGTGCCTTTGGCCTTGGTGTTTTATATATATATATATATGATGTGGCCATGTGGTAGTCTACTTTGGAGTGTGTACAGTGCACCTATTTCTGTGTATATGTATGTTCAAGAAAGGATATCAATAGATGTATTCCTGAATGTGTGATATGTGGATGTTACTAAACATATGGAGAATATGTGGACACATCATTACTATATATAATATATAAAGTGTATGTGTCAGAGTATACTAATGTGTGTAAGCAGATATGCATACTTGTCAGATACTGAGATCCTGTCGTATGCTAAGCATCATTCTAGTTAGAAAGATGTTCAGTAGAACATTTGCTTGAATGTGGCTCACTTGTAGATGAGCAGTTATGTACATGACATTGGACCCAAGTCTCAGTGTACTTGAGTACATATATTATTTTTGTGTGTGACTTGATTACCTGGATATATGAACAAGTGTGTGAAGATATGTATCTGAAGTACTTAGTTACAGGAATGTGCTTGAGAATGCATATATATGTGATGTTCATGGTATGTTTGTGTGTGATGTGTGCGGGCATGCATACATCTGAATGTACATGCATTTGTAAATAGGCATATCTCTTGTGATGTGTGGGTAGGAGTCTAATGTGTGAAGACCTCTGTTGGTGCTAATTAGGAGAGTCCATTGTCCCTCACAAACATATAGAAATTGCTCCTCCTGTACATGAAGGTGATAAGTGTTTGGATTTCCTGCTGTGTTGCCAGCATCTGACTGTGCCTTTCTCCACACAGATATCAACATGGCTGGAGAGCCCAAGCCCAACAGACCCAAGGGACTAAAGAGAGCAGCATCCGCCATATACAGGTGGGGCGCTCTGTCTCTTCTCTTTCTCTCCATCTGGGTGGGATTGGTCCCTCTTTCCACAGAGGGAGTGAACATTGGTTGGTGACAGTGTGCCACGCCTAAGAGTTTGGGGAGGTGTTTGAAGATGAGGTCCTATGGAGAGTGGGCTGAGTGGCTGTCCCTAAGCCCTGGCCCTCTCCCCTTTGTTTCCTCAGTGGCTACAGCTTTGACTATGATTACTACCGGGACGACTTCTACGACAGGTGAGCAGGGGAGGGGCGTGCCCAGGCATGAAACAGCCAAGCTGGAAGGGTCCTGAGAGATTGCTGGTGTAGCCCACTCCGTCCTCCAGGTGGGAACCGGAGTCCAGAGTTGTGGACGGGCTTCTGCCTAAGTCTGTTCCACAAGTTGGTGGCAGAGCTGCAACTAGGGTCTAGTTCTGCAGGTGGCCAGATCAGAGCTTCTCCACCCCATGCTGTCTCCCACTCTGACTGCCCTTCCTCTTCCTAAACCTAGGTTGAAACTCAGTGGGACTGGATAGCAAGGGATATATAACCATAGCAAGTTGGATTACAGAATAGGTTACTAGAGTAGCTACAGGGAGTTTGAGCATTCATGCTCCTGCTGTTCAGTCTCCTTACCTATTTGAGGTGCTCAGCCAGGTGGAAGGAGCCTCAAAAGTTCATTGAGAGCCTCTTGGCCTTTCATTTATAGCCAGGAGGCCAGCAGTCCTTTGGAGGTTTAAATGAGTCCTTGGTAGGCTATGTGGCCCATCCCTTCACCCTCAAGCCTTCCCAGACTCCAGCCTTGGTCTGTGGGCTCCATTCCATGGCACTAGCCACATTCCTGAGTGAAAATCATGATGGGGACTGTTCCAGACTTCTTCCTTCCTTCGTCCTTCCTGTTTCTGCCTGCCTCAGTCTGTCCAGGAAGAAGAGAACCTCCCTGAGGCTTGGTTTTCTCACCTCTGAATGGTTTCAGGAGACAGTGTAGTGGAATATGCCCTGGCCTGAGATTCATTCAGAAGACTAGGTGCTAATCTCAGCTCTGCCACTGAATGGATTGTGTGACTTTGGGTCAATCCCCTCCTAATCTGTAAAATGGGCTTGCACCAGGTGATCCCTCAGGGCTCCTCCAGCTCTGGGATTCTGTGGTTAGTAATTCTGACCAAGGCCAGAGCCGCCCCCTCCCCTTAGGGGCAGAAATGCAGGGTCTGGGACTGGATCCATTCCCAGAGACTCTCCATCTCCAGCCATCACCACCCTGGGCAGGGGGTCCCTGAACAAAGGAATGCCAAGCCATGGGGCATTGCATTGGCCAGTGATGGCACGTTTCCTGGCTGTCAGCAAAGTGATCCCATAGTGTAGCCCTGAGGCTGTGTGTCCCTATGGAAAGGTAATAGCAGATGTGGTGTGAGATACCCCTACTCAGCCTACTGAGCTTCTGCCTGATGAGCAGGAAAAGAAGCCCTCTTGGAGAGGGTGGGGTGATGACACTGGGGACAGTATATAGTCTGGGAGCCCAGGGGTCTGATTGGTTGTCCAGCCTTGATACTCTGTAGTATCTCACCCCTCCATCTCTAAGGTGGAATAAGAGGGAGGGGATGATTAAGAGGGCCCAGAATGAGGACAGGTGTTTGGGACTCCAGCCTCATGCCTCTGAGGTCATAGGCTCCTGGTTTGAGAGTCTCAGTACCCTGGCCTTTCACCATGACAGCTTTTAACATGTGTGCTTTTATAACCAAGTTTTCTCATGCCTCGCTCTCACAGTAGCCTTGGGGTAGGATGGGGTAGGGGCAGGGCCTGGCACAGAATTTGAGGGAGTCATCATCCTTATTGAGCAGATAGGAAGACTGAAGCTCAGGCAGGCTTAGGGGATTCTCCATTCCTACATCTTTTTCTTCCCAACTGGAATTTTGCTTTAGGGATATTTGCAAACTCTGACCAGAGGTTGGGGTGGCAGTTGACTGAGCAGAAGCCAGCAAGCCTGGGTGTTAGAGGGACCTGGGGAAGGCTCCTTTCTGGGACTGGTCTCTGTTTGTTCCTTTTTTTTTTAAACCGGGGCTGAAACCATTGCCACTTGCCACCTCACCTGCCCTCACCTGACCTGACTGGTAGGAAAGGTGGATGTAATGAGTGTCCCAGCAGTTTTTAAGGTGCTGGAAGCCCTTCCTCTTCACCCTCCCACTGGTTGTTGGGAGCAGGCAGAGGTGTGTAGTGCAGGCTGCCCAGCCCTTCACCAGCACTTGTTGGTCTAGAGTTGCAGTGCCTTCTCGTGGCCACAGGCCATGCTGCAGCCTCTGGCCCATTTGCCCCTACAGGCTCTTCGACTATCGGGGCCGCCTGTCACCTGTGCCAGTGCCCAGGGCAGTCCCTGTGAAGCGACCCCGGGTCACAGTGCCCTTGGTCCGGCGTGTCAAAACCACCATCCCTGTCAAGCTCTTTGCCCGCTCCACAGCCATTACCACCAGCTCAGCCAAGATCAAGTGTGAGTGACTGTATCTTCTTCCTAGATTCTTTGTTTTTTTCTCGATAGCAAAATAATAGAATCGCATATTATTACATTGGGAAATAGATGAAGGAACAAATCTCCCACAGTTCTGCAGCTCTAGCAAAACCAAGTGAGTATTTTTATTGCATTTCTAAGAGGAAAAGGCTGACCTTTGAGGAAGAGGGGCTTGGTTTGAGCACAGAAATGTCCAGTGCGGTGACATGGAGCCCAGTGAGGAGAAGGTGTCATCATCTTTTCTGTAGTAAGGACCAGTTTGCACAGGCCCACTGCTTCACATTCACTCTGGTGTCCACAACGCTGCAGCCAGGTACCCAGGAAAGCCGATGGTAAAACACCCACATCCACACACCTTGAAATCTAGGCACCGGAAAAACATGTATGATTGCTCAAGTGCACACCACATCTGCATTCTCCTCCATCTCCAGTCCCTTTCATTGTTGAGAGATCACAGGAAAAGATCTGGTTACTATAGGCCGGGCCTCAAAAGTCTCAGGGAGAAGCCGCGGGCAGCTCCAGCCTTTTTGCTGGCCGAGGAGCCATGGATGAGGACATTCCTCCCGCTGGCCTGCTTTCCTGGTTGACAGAATGGGGCTAAGGAGAGTCTTAATGTTAGTGTCAAGCTCCCAGCATCTGGGTGACAGCCTGTACTCCCTGTGCTCCCAGTAAAGAGCAGTGAGCTGCAGACCATCAAGACAGAGCTGACGCAGATCAAGTCCAACATCGATGCTCTGCTGGGCCGCTTGGAGCAGATTGCCGAGGAACAGAAGGCCAACCCAGGTCAGCTTCCATGGGTCCTTGCCCAGCTTGGGTACCAGGGGCAAGGGCAGAGTGCGGGGAGGACAGCACACAGGGCATAGAGGGGCTTTGGCTTCCAATGCCACATGGATCCAACCATGCCGAGGCCTAGCTGCCGCTAAGATACTGCCTTGGGCAACTGCCCCAGGCTGAGTTCTTTTCCCCTCTTCCCACCCCTTTCCCCTCAAGATGGCAAGAAGAAGGGTGACAGCAGCAGTGGCAGTGGCAGTGGCGGGGGCAGTAGTGGTGGCGGCAGCCGGCCACCAGCCCCCCAAGAGGACACGGCTTCTGAGGCAGGCACACCCCAGGGAGAAGCACAGGCTCGAGACGACGGTGATGAGGAGGGGCTGCTGACACACAGCGAGGAAGAGCTGGTGAGGGCACAGCTGGGGAGGGGTGCGCAGGAGGGGAGCACGGGAAGGGGGACCTCTGAGCTGGTGGGTGTCACTGTGAGCTTCCTCCTTCCTCTTCCTGTGAAGAAGGCTTGCCTGTTTCACCTGCCAGTCAGAAGTCCCACTGAGGACTGAGGCAGACTTCTCTTGAGTCCAGGGCCTATTGTAGACTTGGTTTCCATATAGGTTGGACAAGGGAAGAGTCAGGGGCTTAAAGGTGCACAGTCTGCAAAGTTTCAGGGGGCAGGCAGGACTAGGATTGCCTGGGGAAGTCTCAGGGAGGTTGGGTAGCCACTCTACCAGCGGATTTTCTAAAAGCCGTTACTGCCTAAGCACGAAGCAGGCTGTCTCATGAGAGAGGCATAGAGGGAATTCTTTGTTATTGGAACCCGTCAGAGTGAGGCTGGGAAGTCATTGGCAAGGAGCTTATGTGAAGTAGGAAGGTAGACCAGACTCTGAGTCTGTGTGATAACTGGGTGTGCTTACTACTCATTTACCTAACAGACACTCTGAGCACCAGGCCCTGTAGTTTCTAACTTTATTTAACCTTAACAGTGTTGCACTGTGCAAAGTTATTATTATTCCCACGTTTTACCCAGTGAGGAAACTGAGACTGAGGATTAGAGTAACTTGCTCAGGGCCTTATTAACTCTTAAGGAGTGAGCCAGAATTAGAGCTGAGACTTCTTCACCAGGTCTGGAACTTTCTCCTTTTCATCAGTATTGGGTTCTGGCACGAGGACAGATGGGCCCATGGCCACTACAGTTAAGAGATCCTCCTCATGCCCCTAGTTCGTCTCTCCTTTTTTGACCCAATTATTCTCTTAGGCATAGTAGTCTCCATAAAGGCCCTAATGAAAGCTTAGATGTCCCACGGATCGGGAGCTCACCAGTCCACTGGGCATTCAGCCTGCTCCAGTCTGAGAAGGTCCTTCTACTCAGAAATGTGCTCCCCTCCCACACCTAGAATGCCCTTAACTGGTCCTGTTTCTCTTCTGGGGGGACGGCCTCAGACCATCCTGTCAGGAACCCAAGCCAGCTGTGTTGAAACTGGTCCCGTAGTCATTCTTTTTTCAGAGTTTGGTCTCACGAAGTGCTGTGGGCCCCATGGCCTGACTCTGAGTTGGTAGTGAGTGATGTGTGGTCTCTTGTTGCCCCCTCCCTATCAGGAGCACAGCCAGGACACAGACGCGGAGGATGGGGCCTTGCAGTAAGCAGGTATGGGGCTCCCAGTGGGCGGGGTGAAGAGCGGCGGCAGGCATGCCATGAAGCAGACCTCGTAGGGTCTCACTGTGCCCAGCAAGGACGGCCCCTCAATCCACAGCCATTCTGCCGTGTTCCTCTGTGGCAGGAACTTGGTAGGCTGTGGGAGCAGGAGCCATGGATGAGCTAGCCAGACCAGCCCGGCCGGCATGGGTTCCCTCAGTGCACTCAGAGTCTGGTGGAGGAAGACACAAACCATTACCACTCAGTGTGAGCAGGATGATGGGCTGGAGAGGCAGGGGGTCCAAAGGGGTATTGTGGAAGAGTTGATATTTAGCTGAGCCTGTTCAGGATTGAAGGAGAGGCATCTGAGGGAACAGCTTTAGCAAAGCACAGGGTTCTGATGGTCCTTAATATGTGGGAGATGGGTCAGGAGCCTCCTGTGGCTGTAGTCCTAGCTCTGCATGGTAAGGTAGAGGGAACAGTTCATTATCCGAGTGATGGCTGTGACAGGCTTAGGGGCTGGGACTTGATCCTGCCGGGAGGAAATGCCCTGTGTGCCAGGAACTGTCTCAACCCCATAGGGTTGTGATTGTATCAATGTAACGTGGGAACTGAGGCACTGAAGGGGGCAGGGAGGTAGCATATATCTCACTAGATCCCAAAGTGGTAATTGGTGGAGCCTAGATTTGAATCCAGTGGTGTATGGCCTCCTAGCCTACTCTCTGGCCAGTGCCCACCACCCTGCTCTGCCCCATTTCTTTGTGGGCTGTGTTCAGGGTTAAGACAGGCTTGGGTGGAGGAAGGCCTTGACCTCAGAGGTGTCTTTACACATGACACATTCATTCTGTGAGATGCCACACCAGCAAGAGCTTCCCAAACAGTTTAGGAGATTCTGTATATCAGTCCATCCTCTTGGAGCTTCATGGTTGGTTTTACCAAGGAGGCTAAGTTTTACCTTGTGAAGCCAATTCTGAGATGAGGTACAGAGCTTAAGTGAGGAAATGGAGGCTTAGGGAGGGGGAAAGACTCACCCAAGATTGCACGGCCAGAAAATAAGGAGGCCAGAGTGCAGGCACATCTCTGTAAATAGTAAACACCACTCTGCCCTTTTGTCTTCCCAGTCGTAATAGTCAAGGGTCCCAGGGGCTCTTCCTTTGAGCCTCAGTCTTTGCTTTGTCTCTCTCTCTCTCCGCCTGACAGGAGCGACGGCCAGCGGCAGGAGAAGGGCGTACACTGTATCAGGCCTCATGCTGGGCACCCACCCCTGGATACCACCCCCAGCGGGTCCCAGGAGAGCAGGCACCTCCTCCCCCACACGTCCCAGCCACTGCCACATCATCTGCAGGTGCAGTTATCGGCCTCCCCTCCCCACATACCCTCCTTGTTGGCACTGCCCAGGCCAGAGGACAGAGGTTTCCCCACACTCTACCTCCCCTTCCAGGACACTCCCAGGCTTGGGGTTTTTCTATAGGTTTGGAGAGGGGAGGGTCACGGGGAGGGCACCCTAACAATAAAGAGATTGGATCCCAACTTGCTCTGAGATGGGATGGTTTGTATTTTCTTAAGGTACCCTAGTCCTCCTGGCCAGCCAGAGTCTGGCCTAGTCTGCTTAATGCCAAGAGTCTGGTCTGGTCTGCCTCCCCTGTTCTTTTTCCTCCTTCATTTCTCCCGGCTAGGGAGCATTGTCTCGGGTGCATACTGCTAGGCTGTCTAGGCCTCAGTTTCCACAGCTAAAATGGGAATAGAAATGGCCAGGAGGGCTGTTGGGGGAGGGTCAGATATCCCAGTGCCCAAGAGAATACTTTGGTGGCTAAAGTGCAAGCAGTTGTGACCTACTTGGTTAGTCAGTGGTAGGTTCAGATCTCAGCTTCTTGTTTAGTCTGGTCTTTCCCAGCTCTAAGATGATTCTGGAACCGCCTTGTCCTCTCTTGTCTGTCCTACTTTAGGATGCTACATTTTTTTCACTTGGGCTCTGTCCTCTCACCAGCTTCCCAGTCTTCTCCCTGCCCCATTTCCCACTAGCCACCATGGTGCTTTTTCTGAGTCCTGTCCCTTCCTGTAAAACCCTTACCTGACTGCTCACCACTGGGACAAAACTCCCAACTCCTGTACATGATCCTGTATACCCTGGCCTCTTCCGTCTTTTGTCACCTGCCCCACACAAAACAAGTCTTCCACTCTCATAGGCAGCAAGTAATAGAGCCCAATTCCAGTTAACCTCAAGCAGTAGGAAGTTGGCATCAGGATACCTGTGGCCTCCCCGTACCTATCCTGGGCCGCCTGTCTAGATGTTTTGCTCTGTTCCCTGACAACTGGCAGTGTTCCTTCAAATTTCCACTTTTGTCCTAACTTTACCCCACAAGTTGACCAGTTTCTCTGTGTTCAGATTCCAAGGAGAGGATCACC
The DNA here is from genome assembly GCA_017311185.1 of Proteles cristata cristata. Taxonomy (NCBI): domain Eukaryota; kingdom Metazoa; phylum Chordata; class Mammalia; order Carnivora; family Hyaenidae; genus Proteles; species Proteles cristata. The sequence continues at coordinate 52,013 of JAESUZ010003725.1, forward strand.
TGCCACAGCAGATCTTTTTGAGTCACTCATAGGTTATACAGAAGTACCCTACCCAGTCCTGTGAACCTGGTGACAAAGGTGTGGTTAGTCTGGTGTCCCTGGCGTGGGGCTTTGGTGGGCAGACACCGAGAAATGTGCTTTACTCCTAGTCTGGCACATACTCTTCTTGCTCCTTTCCCCTTCTGAGAAATACCCACTCATTATTAAGCTGCTGTTCCAGTGTGGGCACCTCTGAGAAGTCTTTCTTACCAGCTTACTGCTCTTCAAAAATTGTTCATTCTCTCTTCTAGACAGCCTTCCCCAACGTAGGGAATTTGGTCCCATCATCAGAAAGGGGTTTGGGCTCTTCATCTTTACATGTTCTGCAAAGTCTCAGGCCTGCTGGAATTCTTATTGAAAATCTTATTTCAGACCAACAGTTCTACAACAGCCTCCATCAAACTTCCCCTAGGCTTTGGCCCTCGGTTTTGGTGGAGGCTAGAGGCTGGGCTTGAGACAGTGCACAAGCTAGGCTACCCTGGGTATGGAATCACCCAGGGGTGCTTTTGTCTTGTGTCTCCTTCCCTGGGCTTCCCTTCCTGCCTGTCATTGTCTGGCTAGCAGTCTAAAGCCCTAGTGTGGCTCTGCATTCCCAAGCTGTGCCAGGGGCCTGATTAACCAGCCCTTGAGGCAGCCCGAGTCCTGGACCCACACCTGAGGCAAATGCCCCCATCCTTGCTTAGCCATTGCCTCATATGTGATGTGGAGCAAAGTTTCTGCCTTTTTGGAGCTTTAGCTCCACAAGTGGGATCACAGTCCCCATATGTGTGCCTCTCAGGGACCCTGGGCAGCAGGGGGAGAGAGGGTAGAGGCTGAGGCCTTATGTCAGAGATTCAGACCTGGGATGAAAAATAGCCCCTTGGAACTGGGCTGGGTTCTGGCCCAGCTTACTTGTAACAAAAGGCTTCAGCCTGAATAGGTAAAGAAGGTGTCCAGAAGAAAGGGCTGGGTCCACAGGGATTGTCCCATACCTCCCAAAATCACCCGCAGTGGGACATTACCCCTGCAGTTCCTGAAGTCACAATGTATCCTTGCTGCCCAGAAGGTCAGAGCCCAGTTCTAGCAAACCCACTTGCCTACCTGGGCAGGTTTTTGTCCTTACCTTGTACACTGTCCTAGACTGGAACTTGGGCCAAATCCAAAGGAGGGGTTTTAGACCTTAGTGGGCTTAACATTGAGGGCTGACACAATGTTCCTGTGTCCCCAGAGCCTAGTGCTCTGTGCCCATTGTGCTGTAATAACATTCTCAGACTCTACAGGGCCCTGCTCAATAGGGACTGAAGCACGCACTTTTCAGTGTTTGGGGTCAGGTAGAACAGGAGGGGCCGTGAGCTTCTGTAATATGCTAGGCAGAAGAGCAGGGAAGACCTCCCTTCCAGGGCAGGAAGCATCTGCCCTACCCAGAGGTCCTGCTTAATCACCCTGGCACCAGGACATCCTGGACAGAGCAAGATTTCCATCCTGGCACCACATAAAAGGCCCTGAACTACTTAGCCCCTGGGAAAGTTTGAGTGGGAGATTCACATCCACAAAACCATGTTGTATACACCTGCCCACCCTCCCTGTGTCTGGAGCAGGAAAATCCTTTCCCATTCCTTTGCTCCTCAGTTTTCATTTATCTGTTCAACCTCTGAAAACCAAAAGGAGATGATGAAGACATAGGATACCAGATTCTGCCCAAAAGGCTACAATTTCCTAGATGTTTTGAAGATCTGAAGCCTCATTTGTGATCCTGGCAGCTGTCTTAAAGGAATTAACACAATCAGTGGATTTACTGGATTGAAAGCCATGGCTTTCCTCCCTGTACTGCTGCCAGCAAGGTTTGTGATGCCAGGCAAGTCTTACTCCTTGCTAGGTCTCTGTTTCCTCATCTGTGTGAGGGGTTGGCCTAGATCAGGGATAGTAAATGCGCCGTTCGCTTGTAGAACAAGCCCAAAAGGTAGTACCTTTAATAAACATTTATTACCTTCTGATTCAGTAGGTTGGCAATTTGGGCTGCACTCAGCTGGGCTCTGATATGGCTGAAGTGAACTGGCAGATTGGGGGGTGGAGGGGGGCGTGGATCTCAGATAACCTCATCTACTTGTTAAGGGGTTGGCTGGGCAGCAGGGCAAGTGGGCCACATGTTCTCAGAATCTCACAGGCAGACCAGGTAAGCGTCAGGGTGCAAGTGTTCTTGAAGTCCTTGCTCATGTCATGTTTGCCAGGTTTTTTGGTCAAAGCAAGTCACATGGCTTAGTCCAAATTCTTAATTTGAGGAGCGTCAAAATATGGCCACAATTTGGTTCTAATCCCTCTTAGGCCTCGTTTCATGTGATGATTCAGAATGTTTTAGTAGCAGCTGTTGAAATGCTTTTTGAGGATTTGGAACGTGAGTGTCCATTCAGTATTAGCTAAGCCTGGCCAGGTCATCTCTTATCCTATAAGGACATTATATATACTCTACAGTGGACCATCTATCTGACAAGGCCACAGAAATATGGAGCGTAAAGCTGGGCAAGATTCTGATCTAGGCATCCTGGGTTTGAATTCCAGTTGGGCCATTCATTAACTTCGGGCAAATAAAAATCCCTACAGCCGTGGCCACATTCTTCGTAATAAAGTTACTCCATAATAAATAAAATAACTTCCTGAAAAACTTCCTGAATATGTGCTGTGTAAAAGGTACATTTTACATTTATTTAATCTCTATAGCCACATTTTAGGTGGATGCAGTATGAACTTTTAGTTACAAGTTATATAAACTGGACTCAAATGTGCTTAAGCAGGGGGAAGTTTATGGTTCCACCAATTTGAAGTTCCAAATACAGTTCTGCACACCCTGTGGATGCAGGGGTTTGAGTTGTCATCACGAATCTATTTCTCTGTTCTTCAGCTTGGTCTCCTCTTTTGGCATCATTCTCAGGTTCTAAGTGGTGGCAAGGCGTGGCCACAGAGCCTGTGAGTATGGACGGAAAGAGGGAAGAATCCCCAAAAGGAAAATATGAGTTCTGTTGCTAGATGAAGGCAAGTTTGGCATAACAAAAACAACAGGTCTTCATTGTGCAGTTATATGCATTTTATAGACTTTATAGATGTGGAGGTTCTAAAACTTAGCCTCAGTGATAGCTGGTATCTCTGTCCTATCTGGACTCTTGTTTGCTCAGGTGATGCTAGGCCAGTCTCACAGTTGTGTTAGGAACTAGTAGTTTTCACTTCTGTGTCTTGAGACCCAGCCACCATTTTCTGATGAAGCCCAGGTCACATGGAGAGGCCTGACAGCCCCATGTTCCAGCTGATAACCAGTATCAGCTGTCGGACATGAGTGAGGAAGCATTCAGGATGACGCCAGCCCAGCCAATGACTGAGAACCAAGACAGAACTGCCTAGCTGAGCCCTGTCAAAGTCTAGCACCATGAGGTATCATAACCAGTGTTTGTCGCTTTAAGCTACTGAGTGTTGATTTGTTATGTGTCAGTAGATAAGCAGAACATAAACTGAGGCTCAAAAAGGGTAAGTAGTTTGCTCTACTTTTGGGGGACTGGGTTAAGAGTACAGACTGTATTGAATTGAGTTTCAATCCAGGTTATTTGCCGTGTGACCTTAGACATGCCAGTTAACCTCTCTGAGCTTCAGCTTCCTCCTCTGAAAAGTGGACGAGAGCACATTGGTATTATGACCATACCTAATGAGTTCACTTATTGCCTAATCCAGATTTACGTGATTTTTCTCTTAAAAAACAACACACCATAATTTTCTTTCCTTTTTTCTAGTTATTTTTATAGTCACCCTTTTCCAAAATGTATTTCCGATAGCTTAGAAAAAGAAAGTTAATAGGCTATTAGATTACGAAAAGGAGACAACGGAAGATAAGAACAGGGAGGCTTTTCCCCCTGCATCTAAGAGTTACTGCAGTCAAGAGCAGTGTGTCCATCTGGTCACTAAGCCTGTGGGGCAATCCCAGCTGGCCCTCCTGCATGTATGAATGGATGGACATGACACCTGCCTCCTCTGACTGGTGAGTGGGCCCCTGTAGCACACATACCCCTCCCTGAATCCCTGCCTCAGTCTACCTCCTGAGGGAACCCAGATGATCAGGCTGTCCTTCTACAGAGGTGCAGCAGCCAGGGCTTGTTTGGGCAAATACGTAGGTTTGGCTTTTCCAGGTGCACAGCACAAAAATTGACAGGGTCACCCATTACCACTTTCTGACATGGACCCCATTTCTTGCCTACACTCTAGTGCCTTCGAACTATAAAGTCCCTTTTATCTCTAAAACCTACCTGCCATTTCTCCTCTACCCCCTGCCCACCCCAGCATTCAGCTCCCTGACCACACAGAGAGCTGTCTTAAGGCCAGAGACGGTCTCATTCATTCTTCCCCATAATGGTTTTAATTGGGATGTGTAACTTAGTCAAATAACTGTGGAGCATATGGAGACAATTCAGTCCAGCATCTACCTTTGCAGGGTTTTTTTCTAGTTTATTTATTTAAAAAAAATGTTTATAATGTTTTTGAGAGAGAGCATGAGCAGGGGAGGAGCAGAGAGAGGGAGACACAGAATCTGAAGCAGGCTCTAGGCTCTGAGCTGTCAGCACAGAGCCTATCACAGAGCTGAACTCAAGCCAATCACTTAACTGAGCCACTTAGGCACCCCTATTTATTTATTTTTTAAAGTAATTTCCACACCCAACTTGGGGGTTGAACCTACAACCCTGAGATCAAGAGTCACTGAGCCCCTGCCTTCGTGTTCTTGATTATATGCCCCTTATCCCCCACCCAACATTGGACTATAGAAGGAGGGATATAACATATAAATGTGTATACATTTGCATTTCTGGGATACTCTAGTTCTTGGGAGTATAATGGATTACGTTACCTTAACTCTCACAATAATCCCCAAGTTGGAGATCCTCATCCCATGGTTACAGGTTTGGGAAATCACGATCTTTGGTTGACCAGTTTGCCCAGTATCATGTCCCCTTGGAAGAGGGGGAGGCAAGATACAAACCTGGGCAGTCCTTCCCACATGCCTCTGTCACAACCTCTGAAATTCCTCTTCTGATTCTTGGTGATGACAGTCTCTTCTGGCTTTCTCCTCCTCTGTATTTTGCTGATTCTTCCTCTTATGCCAGTACCTCTCTACCCTCTTTAATTTTTCTATACAGCTTCCTGGCTGACCAAACCAATGGCTTCAGATTCCACAGTAATGCCTCCCTATCTCCATCTCTAACTTAGTGTTCCCCAAGGGCACCACAGTCAAGCTCTGCCCAGCCACCAGTCTTTTACTCCAGGAGTCCTCATCTTGGGGAATGGCACCATTGTCCACCTGTCACCCATGTTAGCATCTTCTCTCTAGTCATGTTAATTTTTCCATGGTATGTCTTGGCTCTAACCTATTATATCCCATTACCTTAGGTTAGGCCCTTTATCTCTTTCTTGGACTTTGTAGAAATCACCTCCCAACTAGTCTCCCTGGTGCTTACCTCCCACATCTATCTCCTTTACACCATCAGTTAGTTATTCATTGCCCAGTAGGTAAATTCCAGGCCCCTTTCCTTTCTAACTCCGTGCCTTCCAACTCCCTACCTGACCCCTGTTGTCAAGGCACATAGAACTAATTGTGGAAAGAACTGTCTGGGTTCTTTGTCTTTACAGCTACAGCTGCCTCTACCTGGTATGTTCTTTGTCTTCTCCATCTGGCTCATTATTTGTAGCTTATACACCTTCCTGGCCTGAGTTAGCTCTGGCCATCCCTACTTCTATCACCCCTCTTACTGCCTCTGCTGCAGGCATTCAGGAAAGACTTTTGAAAATAGGACATTGCAGTAGAGAGGCAGTACTGCAGAGGCAGAGCACAGGCTCTGGAGCCTGAATGCCTGGGACTGCAACCTAGCTCCCCACTTAACAGCTATGTGTCTCTTGGGCATTTTTTTTTTATTCTGAGTCTCTGTTCCTCATCTTTAAAATGGGGAGAATACCTTCCTCAAAGGGTCACTGTGCTGATTAAGAAAGCACTGGAACCAGGGACTGGTACAAAGTTGGGACTTTGGTAGTGCTAGCCACTTACATAAAGGATTATTTAAGAGTATTTAGGAATAGCTTAGAGTTATTTAAGAATATTTGGTTAGTAAATTAAAAGAACTGGGGTGCCTGGCTGGCTCAGTCAATAGAGCATGTGATGAATTCAAGTCACACATTGGGACATGGAGCCTACTTTTAAAAAAGGTTGAATATCCATCAGTACTTACCCTTTATAACAGCTGAGCTTCCAGTGGCTTCCAGTGTTGTATTAATAAAACAGAAGCCAAGCTTAAATCAAGGGGCAGTGATCAGAAGAGTTTGGGAATATTTTGTTAATCAGGGAAGGTTTGAAAGGACAGGAGCCACGACAGACACAGGGGACCCATTAGGTGTTTGGTTCTTTATTTTCAGAAGCACCATTAATGTGACAAAGCTGCATGGACTATGCCTCTGTTGCACAATGTTGAGAGTTTGATACCCCTATGGCCAAGGATTTATTATCAGTATCACTGTGAGGCAGGCAACCATCCCGAGAGCTGTCTATAATAGGAACCCTGTAAACTCACCATCACTGTAAAAATAGAATCAATACCCACAGTTCTCAGGATTTGTACACTTGGCTACCCTAAGTCTGCCCATTGACTCTAGAAATTCAATCTTAAGAGAAGTATTCAACAGAAGGAAAACAGTTCCAGGGTTAAGCACTTTGCATGTATTGTCTCACCATCTTTGAGATAGGCATTTCCATACTTTATAGATGAGAATATAGGATATAATCAGTGGCAGAGGACTGTCCCTCCAGACTGGTCAGAGCCCAGACTCCTACTATTACTAAGAATCAACAAACACCCATCATTTGAGCACTGATTTAATAAACTAAACTATGGTAGAACATTTTAGAACTTTGCAGTTTTAAAAAATTATGAAGACTGTACTAACTTGGAAAAATGTTGATACTAAAAGGTTCTACATTGGTAGGGTTATAGGGATTAAGTTTTTAATTATAAATCCATCTTTTCAACTAAAAACTATACCACATGCTACAAAGCCCAACTTTTAAAAACACATTGCAAAATCTTAATGTTCTGTTCAAATGTGAAACCCTAGAATTGCTAGCACAAAGGATTGGGTGGGGGAAACCAGGTCAGACTGGGCCTCACATACCACAACAGCATTACTTTCTAGATGTTGAGCCCAGCAGTTTTTTCTGCAGAACACTTACATTGCAAGATGTTTGGGGGGAGAGGGCTATTAAAGTCTGCATATTCTATACTTTTAGCAAATTCTTTCACGTATTGGAACACCTACTACTTGCTCTGAGTACTTGGGGGAGGGGTGCGTGAGTGAACAAAAACCCTTGTTCTCAATGCCTACATTATGGTGGGTTGGGAGGAGAAACCGTATTTTTACATGTAGTGGGCAGGTGGGAGTGAGCCAAGATGGAGTCAGAAAAGTTTTTCTGAAGACTAAAGATATAACTGCACATTTATGTAGTTATGAAAATGCCTATCAGCATACTAAAGACTTTCCTTAGGTAATCATGGAACCCACTGATCTACTCTCAAATTTTAACCACCAATGGAACCCCTTTTTATTGCATAATTAGACTCACTTTGGAGATTGTGGTCTGGTTCCCCTCTCACAATCAAAACTCCTCAGTTGCCTTTTGCTTTGTCACCCTACAGAAGGTTCCTTACCCCTGAGCTGACACTAACGTGTGAGGTAGGGGAGAGAGATGAAGAAGTTGATACTACTGTGAATGGTAACTTAGGGCAGCCCAGATTTTTGAATGCGTTTTACAGAGTTAATCCCATTTTAATTCAACAGTCTTAGAAGGTTAGTATCAATCCTGAGACTGTTTTGAGAATGAAGTTAAAATTGGGTTGAAACTGCAAATATAACTGTGTCCCACAGGTAAAATTGTAAAATCCTGTCTTCCCTAAGGGATCCCACTAAAGTAAATGAATGAAACATATACATACACACAAAAGCAGTGGAGCGCTAATTACACATGAGGCACTCATCCTTGCTTTATTCACGCAGTAACATCTGACACTGGGAACTATGTGGGCAGAGATACAAAATACGTAAGATGGCATCATAAACAGTTCATCAGGGCAGTGGTGGCAGCTCAGCCAGTGTGTGGTTTCCCTGGGACCTACTTTCCTCCCATCACCGCTTCATGGCCAAGATGTTTTAGAACATTTGGCCTGTACTTTAAAGGTCACAGTGATTATAAACAACATGGTTAAGACATGCAGGGCTGAGTGCTCCTGGGGCCACTTAGGAGTCTGGCAACAAGAGCATGAGGAGCAGCAATATGCCCTTATTGTCTTATGTGCAAGGCAGATCACAGCAGACAAATGAAGTGATCTTTCACCCTGTGTTGAATGGAGAAATAACCACTTGCCCAAATGCTTAGAAGGCAGAACTGGAGGCACCAAAAGCACCACACAGGTAGGTAGCATCACCTCTTGGTTTCTCACAGTCACAGTGAAAAGCTACTGTTAATATAGAAAATAGAAAAGCATTTGTAGTGGGCCTTTTTCAAACCCAGAACACAAGTTAGGGAGGAAAAAGAAAAGCTTTCCCTAGGATCATAGTTTGAACTCAAGTTCTCTGTACAGTACATGCCACAATGCTTCCTAACCAGTAGATTCCCAACTAGGGTTTTTCTCCACGTGCCAGTTATAAGACATACTTACAGGCCAAGTTTCTAAGATTTTTCTTAGTGGTCAATAAGAAAGGAAATCCTGAGGGGGAGGGTACCTAGCACCTTTCATTCCCTCATATGGTTAACAGTGGGAGGACTTGGCGGTGAGGTAGTGACTATAACCCTCACATAATGAAAAGAATTCAAATCTATGTAATCATTCCCTGACACTGAAAACAGGCTGTCCTTCCAGAGCTCATGCTCCAACCACCCTCTCATGTGAAGCTTTGTCTCCAGAGAAGTTGAGAAGAAAAATGGCTGCCCAGCTGAAGCAACTGCCAATCTCCAGTTTCACAGGATGAGACTATAGAGCCCTCTCCAGAGCCGAGGCACAAACTATTTCTGCTAAATTCATTAAGCACAATTTTTATAGAAATCTGAAGGACAAACCAAATTGGAAGAATCACTGTTATAATAACTTTAATTTATCTTGCATTTTACATAAGTCTATGAACGATTTTAAAAAAGCACCGCCTTACCCCATCACGTTTTTCTGACAGTTGTTAAAGTAGGCAATGAGTAGATCAACAGCTTGAGCATCGGCATCTTGCAAAGATTTCAGACCAACCAGCCACAAGCCAAAGAACTTGGCAGCTTTTCTATCTTGTATTTAATACAATGGTATATCCGCTCTGATGATAAACCTGTCCAGCCAAATCTCCACAACACACTCTGAAAATCAGTGGTGGTTAGCCAATTAGTTAGCTTTGGCACGGAGCTGTGCTCGCTTGCCTGTGACAGCCTGGAAGCCGGTCTTGATGCTGGCAACAGAGCATCGAGAATGACAAGTTTCACACTGTAAGAAATAGAGTCGGGTATCCTTTTGCAGGATTGTGTCCGGTGATCGGCATGTGTGACAGGTAACATATTCCTCTGCAGAAAAAGCAACGTAATTATTTCTCTGAAACATATTCTACACAGAACTCCGTAAGTCGAGACAGTACCCAGACTAAGGAGAGCTTTAGCTTAACTTAGACATTCTAGGGGTAAAAAGAAGGTTCAGGTACTAAAATCATGGGTTAAAAGACTCCAAATGTCCAAGGAGGCAGGGATGCTTGCCAGATGCCTGGTTCTGTCTACAGGAGAGCCACTCAGAACTAACTTAGGTGGGAATAGACCTGCCAATTTTAATTCATTAGGAAGATGATAAAGGCAGGCTAGCCCTGAATGCAAACAGATTTCTCTGTCTTGGCTTTCAGCCTATAACGAACAGTAGCCTTAATCTGCTGGGCCTTAAGAAGAAATCCAAACCCTTCTCCCACTATGCAGATGCCCAGAGTCCCGTCACTGTCCCACCTTCCCATCATTGTCATTTTCCCTCATCCCCAAAATACTGCAGCCTGATCGGAACATTTCAGAGTGAGATAATGTAATTAAACTATGCACTTACTGATATATCTTCTCAAAACATTTTCTATCTGTTTCTGTTGGAATCTTCCTTTGATTACAAGTTGATTATTTCCATCTATAGAACCACTATGAGAGAAAACAAATACCTCCATTATTGTTTCCTGTAAGTAACCAAATTTCAGGACCTTTATACACTTAATTTAAAATATATTCAGTGGGGGCGCCTGGGTGGCTCAGCTGGTTAAGCGTCCGACTTCAGCTCAGGTCATGATCTCACAGTTCGTAGGTTCGAGTCTCATGTTGGGCTCTGTGTTGACGGCTAGCTCAGAGCCTGGAGCCTGCTTTGGATTCTGTATCTCTCTCTCTGACCCTTCCCACTCACACTGTCTCTTTATCAGAAATAAAAAACATTTTAAAAATAATAAATATGTTCACTGGCATAGGAGCAGTCCGATACCACCTGGTTTCCAAAATTTGGTTTTAAAGTAGTTGGTGCCTGATGGACTACCCGTATTTCCCAACATTAAGTCCAACTTCAACCAATTAAGTCTCTAATGACTTTTAAGTCTAATAAAACAAGTTGATTCTGTGAGTAGGCCATGTACAAGGCAGTGAGGGGGTCTATATATATTAAAATAGGGAGTTGTGTCTAAAAATTCTAAGCACTAAATATTTTGATTCAGTCATATAGTTGAAAATATTCTAAAATGGGTCATGGTAAGGCCTGTTCAACTATGTCACCATATTAAAAGCCATTTGTACATTAAATGTGTGAACTATATCTCTATAAAGCTGTTACCAATAAAGGTGAAATCACAGGCCACATATTGTCCCTGGTTCTTTAATATGAACTTTTTGAAAAGCTGCTGACAAGAACTTAATGGTAAAGCTCTGGGCTAGACATTATCATTTGTGATTTGTAATTTTGAACAAAGTGAAACAACAGAATTCAGCCAGGTAGCATTAAATTTATATGTTTTGTATCTCATTATAAAAGTGACTTTTTAAGAACCCCTCCTGTGATTCTCCTTTAACTATAAGAGTTTATTATCATCTTCCATGGACTGTAAGTAACTCTTAATCTCCAGGCTATGGTGATTCCACTGCTTGATGTAAGAAATTTTTTCCATTCACTGTCAAAAGATACTGAATTTTCTCAACAACCCCATAATATTTAGCCCACTGACCATAAGTTCACTGGTCACAACTTGTTACAATACCCCACTTCTACAAAAACTAAATTATTCAGAGAGGTAGGAAAACCACTGCTATTTTTTATTGCATGTTTATAACAAATTTACACTTAAAACACAATTCTTCTGCAATAGAGCCTACCTATCTACCAGTTGTCAAGTAAACCACTCCTTATCCCCAGAGCAAATGTAGCCAATTCCATCAAACTGAGTTTTAAGAAGAGTTTTAAGGAGGAAGAGAGCAGAACACCTTAGTTATCTCTGTAAGCCTTTTAAGAACTCAAACTCCAGAGATAGGCAGAACTGAGTCTGCCATCTTGACTATGACGTTAACTAGCTATGTGACCAACTATAACTTCAATGAAATGGTTTCCAAATCTGTATAGTATTACCTTCTACTTACAGTTCATAGGAGTGCTGTAAAGACTGAGACAGTACCCAAAAAAGTGCTTGGCACAGTGCCTGACATACAGTAGGTAATCAGCATGGGTGAGTCACTATTATCATGCTGCTCTTAAGTCTACATCAGTTATCTTTAAGGGACTCCTAGTATTTACAGTCACACTCATTGGGATGGGCTCCAAGGGATTCTGGTCTCCCTGAATGAGAGAAGCTGGCTTGGTGCCTTCAACAGATAAGCCCTGAAGACACGGAAATAACTAATTATGGATCTCTGTTTTAGGGTTTCTCCTGTGCCACTCATCAACTTATAAGCTCTTTTTCTTCAATAGCATATTAACAATTAAATAAATTCTGACCTAAGAAAATGGTTTCCTTTGAAATCTAATATTTGTTCCATAAAAAGACCTAAGAATTCCAGTTAATGACAAGATACTAACAGGCCTGTATAGATGAGCCACTGATAATTCTGTTCTCTATTCCTGACCAGCCAAGCTCTCAAAAATGATTTCCCTCTCTCACTGGCCTAAAAATTTCTCTGACTAGTCAGGTGAATGTTCTTTCTAAGGGTGTTGTGTTGTATCCTTTTCAAGTTAAAAGTTCCTCTAAAACATCCAGTACTACTATATATAACTATATAAATGTGAATATAATTTCTTACCTTGTACCCAATTCAGCCAATAAAAATGCAAGGAGATGTTTGGGCTGACGATGTAATCTAAAAAGAAAACAGAACACATAAACCTTATCTGTGGAACAAAATGATGAAATGTCTAAAACATCATCCTGTTCACTGTTTTAATCTGATTACCCAATTATTCAGTGAATTTTAGTGCATAGTTCATCAAATCTTGAAGTAAAGATATATAGAATACCATTTATTTACATTTTAAAGCCCACAAAGCAATATGTTATTTATAAATACAGATATATGAATAAATGTCTAGAAACATGGACAGGAAAGGTAAACACCAACTTTAGAGGTTAACATCTTTTTCTGAGAAGGAAAGTGATGGGATCATAAAGAGATACAGAGATGTCTGCAATTTTAACCATAAAACCCGCTTATTAAAGAAGAAAAATACCTGAGACAAATGTGTCAAAATATACCAAACCCAGGCAACGGACACTTGGATGTTTGTTATGCTAATTCTGATATATTTCCTGTTTGAAATTTTTCATTAAAAAGGGGGGGTACAATATATTGAGAAATATTTCATGGTAGCACGACAGCAGAAAAATTGGTAACAGCTTAAATATTCACCAACTGGAGAGCAGTTAAATAAGTTAATGGTACATCCATTCTATCTATATGACAACAAAAAGTACACATAGGAAAAAAGCAAGTACAGAGCAATGCCATTCAATATTTTCACTTTTTAATTCTATTCACTTGCCATTGTTTGAACATGTTCCAAACAAGTACTACTACTGCGATTTTAAGGTTATTTTTTCCCAAAGTGTAGTGAGGGTTGGTGAAAATAAAACAAGTAAGCTCCCACATTGCTAGTGGGAGTACAAATTTGTACAAGCTTATTGGAAAGCAGTTTGCCAATGTTTGCCATAAAAATATCCATTCCTTTTAACTCAGCAACTCCATTTTGAGAACTTTTGCCCTAAGGCTCTATTCTCAGTTATTGTCAAGATACATGTATCAGGATGTTTCCTGAAGCTTTGCTGCTGATCATGAAACATGGAAGAAACTGTATCCACCTAAGAGCTATTAGAGTATGTTGTGTAGCTACTAAAAACATTTGTGAAAAAGGTTTTAATCACGTGGGTAAATGTTTTGTAATATGCTAAGAGAAAAATAGGTTAAAAACCAGTATGACACCAATTTATTTTAAAATAACTACATGCACAAAACTAAAACAGTATTAAACTATGATTACCTATCTCTTTATGATGTCTATAAATTTTAACTGTAAAACACTCTTTAAAGAAGAAAAAGATCTGAAGCAAATGTTTCAAAATATATTACAGATGATTTTTCATTTTCTTGCATGTCTATGTTTTCTATACTACTGTTGTCATCACCAAAAATGTCCAAAATCTTTAAAGTAATACATATAATGAAAACCAGTGATTATCTCTGGGTGGTAAATTTTTAGAGATTATTCTCTTTTCTGTTCATCCTAGTTTTTGCCTTTTATCCACAATAAGCATGTATCATTTATGAAACTGAATAACAAAGAGTAGACAGATACGGTCAGTTGCCCTAAGAAGCCGGTCAGTAGAAATGCAGGGGAGCTGTCCGAAGTGAAAAACCCAGATAGTGACCTGAGGGTGATACAGAGAATGTGATGGTAATTAAGAAAGCTGAAATCTCACTGTGTCTTGACAATGACCATCCAAGAAGAGGCACACCAAATTCAAGTGCTTTCCTGGAGCTCACCCTTGTACTTGTTTGGCAGGCCCACCCCAGCCTGATAAGCCTTTCCACCTCCCTGGGCTCCCCAGGCTCCTGTCTAAGGACAACATTCAGCCTCCTCCCTTTTCACTATATAGTTAGGATCCACACTCATGGGTCTCTCACCTCTGGATGCCTAATAAAACAAGCCCTGAGACCTATGAATAGAAATACCTATGAAGAGAACAGACTTGAACTGTGACCTCCCTCAAACTAACCCAACATTCTACTTGCAACAAAGTGCACAATAAAGACATTTAACATAAACTCCTCTGAGACTCTGTTATTTGGAGTGGAGACTCCATTAACCAACTTACAGTTTACAGATATCTGTAAAGTTGACAAAAGAAGTTTTCTTTGTTCCTACTCGGACAACCTGTGGAGGTTTCATGACAAATTTCCTTTTCTCTCCAGCAACCATATCTGGATTCTTTTCCCTCATAATGTTGAACACTCGATTCAGTAGCTATAGAGAAACAATTGGTATTCAGGTACATTCTTATAAATAGCAGGAATATAAAGTTCCCACTTGAGTCACTGTTTTACTTCAAGCAAAGCAAACATCACTTTTTACTGAACACACACATATCACTACATGTTCTGGCAGTGCCATGACAGCAAGACTCAGTCCTTAACCAGGACCTGTTTCTCCATTACAGATGCTCAGTGACAGCCTGTTCAAAGTTAAATGAACAAATGAGACCCTAATAATTCTGCAGTTTTTATGGGAGAGTGTACAATACATGGAAAAGTAAGAGGAAAGCTGAAACAAGCAAATTCCAGACTTACTCTGGGCCCAAATTCCTTCCTCTACTGCTCCCACAATTCTAAGGGGCCTCCATGACCTCAGAAGTTCATGGATTCAGATGGAACAATGAATACCATAATGACTGCAGAACTCTGGGTAGGCTGCCCCATATGAGGGCATCAGGCCAACATTGCACTCATTGCATGACCTCTCTGGATCTGTTTCACTGTCTGTTCTTCAATGGCCCTGCCAATTAAGTATAAATATCTTGCTCTTCTTTGAGTTCTAGTAACACTTAGCTCTTTTTCTTAACAGAATTTGTCTTACCTCCTCATATGTGTAGTCTCTTTCTGAGCCTGCCCAAGCAGGGCCTGTCTGGTTACTGAAGGAGATACCATCATCTTTTTTGCTATCTTCATCTTCTAAAGCTATAGATAACAAAGACTGTAAGAATGAGGGGTAGGCAGGAACAAAGTGAGGGGGGGCAGATCTAGAGAAATGAAAGCTTCAAAGACATTTGTCTTCCCTCCCACATAAAGCATAAAAGCATTAAGGATTATAAACAACCTGTCATTTCTTAAAGACAGGGATGTTACAACTTTTCATAAAAACTCTTAATAGAGACCTCTCTAATTAGGAATTTGTGATAAGAGGCATACCAAATTATTTCTTGATTTAACAAATGAGAAAATAATGGATAATGAGAGGAAAGAAGTCCAGCTGTTTTAAAGCACTTAAGAAACATCCACATCCATAAAAACCCATCTGCTGACTATACTAAAGTTCTATAAAGAACTTCAGTACTTAGAATTAATAAAACAGCACTTTTAACCAAAAAAAAATCTTTAAATATTATTTAAAATCAGTTACAGTGATTTTCCCCACAGCCTTAATCAGCATGCTTCCAATGTAACTGCCAAATTCTTCCCCCATGAAATCTGTCTTTATCAAGTTAGATATTCTTTCCTTTTTATAAATTTATTTTTAAATTTACATTCAAGTTAGCATACAGTGCAACAATGATTTCAGGAGTAGATTCCTTAATGCCCCTTACCCATTTAGCCCTCAGTAACCCTCTGTTTGTTCTCCATATTTAAGAGTCTGATACTCTTTCCTTTTAGCTTCCATTATCAGGCAGTGGAAATAAGGAGCAGGAAATAATAAGAAAGGACCAAGAGACTAGGTTAAAGTCTTGAGTATCCTAGAAATGAGCTACTGAGCCCCAATATTACCTTCATCTTTCTCTAGTATTTCATCCTCCTCTGGGAACTTAACGTTCTTCTTTTTCTTCTTTTTATTGCCAAGCATAATATCAAGGTCATCCTCTGGTTCAGCTGCTTCTTGGATATCACTTTCAATCTTAAGGTCCTAAGAAATTGAGTAAGAGTCTCAGTATTTTGATACTAGGACTATTTTTTTTTTAATCTTTATTTATTTTTGAGAGTGAGACAGAACAGTGTGTGAGCAGGGGAGAGGCAGACAAAGAATCTAAAACAGGCTCCTGGCTCTGAGCTGTCAGCACAGAGCCTGACGCAGGGCTCCAACCCAGGAACTGTGAGATCATGACCTGAGCCAAAGTCAGATGCCCAACCGAGTCACCCAGGCACCCCTAGGACTATTTTTTAAATGACGTGGGCTAATATCATTTTGGAGGGAAACAAAAATAAAATATTCACAACTCAAGTGATAGGTAAAAATGTCCTCACAGGTAGACCAAACTAGGTCAGACAGTCTTTGTCATTTAAACTGGAAATTCTTTAATATACTTTTTTAAAAGCAGACTCCATGCCCATGGGGGGCCTGAATTCACGACCCCGAGTTAAAGAGTCACATGTTTTTCTCACTGAACCAGCCAGTGTCTTTTTTTTTGTTTTTTTTTTGTTTTTATATTTTTTATTTCTTTCTAGGAGAGAGAGAGACCGCATGAGCAGGGGAGGGTCAGAGAGAGAGGAGTCACAGACTGAAACAGGCTCCAGGCTCTGAGCTGGCAGTCAGCAAAGAGCCCAACGCGGGGCTTGAACCCACGAACCGCGAGATCATGACCTGAGCGAAAGTCGGACGCTTAACCGACTAAGCCACCCAGGCGCCCCCCAGCCAGTGTCTTTAAGACACTTTTGTGGGACTTTTTCCTTTATCCATCAGCCTGGAGATCTTATAATTATTGCCCATATTTCCAAACCAGGTCACTGTCATAAACACCTGGGAATCTTTAAAAGGCTCCTAAATCTTCTGATTAACAATCTTTAGCAGGAACAGGAGTATTCAGGAGTTTCTAAGTATTTTGATGCAATCACTGGGAGGGTTTTTTCCTCCTGACACCATGCACGTGGTGTTTTCCACAGTAATTCTCCAACTCTCTGACATTAACTAGGTGGCCAATGATTCAATTCAATTCTGACACTGTACAGGCTCAGTGATAGACTCCATAGGTTTAATGGCTCAGTCCAAGACTGTCCTTACTTCAGAGGCCAATGCAAGGATAGGGTCCCCAATGTTTTACCCACACTTGGACAAGACTACAAATTTAGAACACGCCTCCACCCCATTTAATAATCTGCTAGAATGACTCACAGAATCTGGAAAAGCACTTCACATAACCATTACCAGTTTATTATAAAGGATACAATTCAGTAACAGTCAAATGGAAAAGATGCACAGAGTAAGAAAAGGGGGGAGGCAGGCAGAACTTACCTGGTTATACCATTCTTCCAACAGCCCCATGTGTCCACTAACTCTAAAGCTCTCCAACCTCCATTGCTGAAGGGTTTTTATGGAGGTTTTATTATATAGGCAGGATTAATTAAATCATTGTCCACTGGTGACTGACTCATCATCTCCAGCCCCTTTTTCCTGGAGGAGTGTGTGTGTGTGAAATTTCCAATCCTTTAATCATGGCTTCATCTTTCTGACAATGAGCCCCCACCCTGAAGCATCCATGAGCTCCTAGCCACTAGTCATCTCAAAAGACACTTTTGTCACTGCAGAAATGACAAGGGTTTTAGGAATTGTGTGCCAGGAACTGGGGACAAAGACCAAATATTTATTTTTTATTATACCATAATCAGCCTGGCACCAAACTGTGAAGAGGTCTTTCGGCATCATTTCAATAGATGACATCAGGAAAGAGAGAAAAGACAGAACCCAGAGAATTAGGGTCCCCTGATGAGTGGATGAAGACAAGGTAAAGTCTGATCCCAAGATTGGCTGCTACAGTCATGGATGTAAATACGTCACTAGAAATGAGTCATACATACCCCAGGAAATCAGAAAGGGCCAGTCTCAGTCTCCAGCCTTCTAATCTCCTCCATCATTTCACCAGCTTATCCTGCTTCCTACCCTGAAGTATGCTGTATTACCTATCATCATCTATTGTGCCTGCATCCTGAGTTACTGACATTAGCCACTATAATTTCATAAATCTTCACAGAAAAGCTGGAAGAGCTGGAAGTAAATGAAGCTCAGCCTTGAGATTCCAAATCCAGCTGTGTAGTTTTTTTCAATGCTACATTTGGCCATCAAAGACCAAGTCAGCCCATGTGTATTAGCTGGATAACACATAAACAAGACAGCAGATATTAACTTAGTCTGAGTTGACAGCCAATAAATGAGAAACTTAGATATGCTAACATAAACTAGCAAACAATAGCCAATTTCTAGTCCTATACTATTATTTATTTCATCCCAGTAAGATCTACTTCCAAACTGAGGCTAAGACCCAGTGAAACACAGAAAATGGCAGTGTTTTTCAAGATTTTTAAAAAGCCATGTGATGGTCTAAAAAAACGCAGTATCTTAAAAATACTTTAGTGTTTGATGGGCTGATGAGGACACTTTTAACAAGCTTTTATGTTTATGACTTGTCAATAGCAGAGAAAAATGTATTCAAGCACTTAGTAAGAATAGAGCTCACAAGCAACTCTTCAGGACAAAAGCTACTAGAGGAAATGCCCCCCCAAAAACCTTGTTAATCAAGACCTTCTGTAGCACATCTCTGATGTCCCTTGATACTCAGGAAATTAAAACCTCATTCATTCAGTATAATCTGAACCTTTCTTTCTCAATTTCCTTACAACAGTAGGTAGAGAAGAGAATCTCCAGACAGGAAGAAAGTAAGATGAATCCAGGTAAAATCACCTTGCTCTAAAGGACTCTCAATTATCCCTGAACTAAAATAATCTCTGAAAACAGAAGAATATCTTATTCATTTCAGTACTCTAGGAATTAGCCTGACTCATTGTAATTACCAATTCATATTTGGTGAATTAACCAAGTTATCAAAATTACAACACTGTTTCTAAAACTAAATGAATTACTGTACACATTTCCTGTTACATGTGGGATATACCTTATTTTCTTCAGTTTGAGCAAACCAAAGAAAAATTGGGGTAGAAGGCATAAAATGGGACATTTAGTACACGTGCATTTGTTCTCATGCTTGCTCCTTCTCACTTGTATATACATAAAATTGCTATTATCCTGAATTTTTTTTTAAATAGATGTGTGGGCTCTGCTCAAGATTCCTGGACAGAGTCTTTAAAACAGTAGCTCCACGGGTGCTTCTTGATTTTGGCTCAGGTCATGATCTCAAGAGATGTGAGACAGAGCCCTGCACTGGGCTCCATGCAGCGTGTGGAGCTTACCTAAGATTCTCTCTCTCTTGAAGGAAGGGAGGGAGGGAGGGAGGAATAAATAAAATAGTAGCTCTAGGTAAAGGAATAATAGACTTTTATCTCCTTCCTGATCCACCCTCTTATTTACCTACCTACCCACACAATTATCTATTCTTATTCCAAGAGTTCTGAGGTATTTACATTGGAAACTGATCCAGTAACAAGTCAATCATAGGGCCTCATGTCCCTGCAAGATCAGAGAACCCTATAAAAGGAGCTGCAGTGCTCCTGTTCTCCTATAGGCCACAGATGATCAGCCACCAACCATCTCAAGCTGGGGTTCATTTTTTGCTGCTCAGAGGCACACATGTAAGTTTGTGTATCTTCAACATGCTACCACAAGTTTAACTGAAAAAACTATAGGAATATATGCTCCACAGGATTTCTCTCTTATAGAAATAGCTCTCCTCAGCTAATTGCAGTGTGGTTAAGGACAAGGAGCATTTTGTAATCATCTTGATGGCACACAATACAATGTTTAAAACCTAAATTTATATTCCTTTAAGCCATAATCCCTTTAAGACACCTAATCCCTTTAAGACACCTAATCAGACCAAATCCCAAGAAAATGACCTCAAAAGTGATCAAGTACTTAATAACCAAAGCAAAGCTAGTTAAGAGACAAGACAAGGAGAGGGAAAAATCAGTCATTTAGCAACCTTTCGAGAGGTCAAATTTTACCTTCAATAAGAAAGCAATACTACCTTTACACCTTCTTCAGCTTCATCAATATCAAATATCTTTTTTGTTTTTTTCTTCTTTTTCTTCTGATTAAAGAAGTTCAAATCATCTAAATCATCAGAAGCATCTAAAAAGACAATTGAGATTAAAAATTATTAATAACTACCAGAAGACACAGTATCAAGAGTTAAACCAACATTTTAGATATTAATTAGTCAAGTTATCAGAATAGAGATCGAGTATCAATTAGTACAGTGGTCTCTCTACAACCACAAAGATAATGGTTCTGAAAAAAACAATGGCATGTCAAGTCAAAGTTTTATAGGAAAAACCTGGTTAGGGGGCCATGTTGGGAACATTTATTTAGTAATCTAACCATATCATACCTCACTGTTCCCAAGACAAAGTCAGGGTTCTAGCACAATTTCCAAGTCTCTCTAGTTTTCTCTATTTCTGCCTACCCTCTCATCTCCCTTACCTTAAACCCTGATGCCAGCCAAACTAATTACTTCCACTTCTTAGTAAACTTTATCCATTATTAGTGAGTAATAATGGGTTTATTCAATCAGTTTTCCATTTGCCCTGCCCTCTTGTACACCAGGAATACTTTATTTTAAATTTTATTATTAAAAAGATTTTTTTAAATGTTTACTTATTTTTGAGAGAGACAGAGAGACAGAATGTGAGCAGGGAAGGAGCAGAGAGAGAAGGAGACACAGAAGCTGAAGCAGGCTCCAGGCTGTGAGCTGTCAGCACAGCCTGATGCGGGGCTTGGACCCACGAACCATGAGATCATGACCTGAGCTGAAGTTGGATGCTCAACCAACTGAGCCACCCAGGTGCCCCAGACTAGGACTATTTTAGGATTCCTCTACCACCAAGTTTTCCATGGAGCTATGAATGAATTCGTTTTGTCTTGTTACAAGAATTATTTACTTTTCAAGTTTGTTTTAAACACGTACAAGATGCTTACTTAGCACATAGAAGGTGCTCAATAAATGTCAGTTTTCCCCATCGCCAGCAGTGTCTTTTGTTCAGCAGATGTCAATTATATTTACAGAATCATTTATTTCTAGTAGTCAAATAGTGTCTATGTTAGTACACAAGAGGGAATAACTAGTGTTGATATCTGAATCCAAACATTTTAGGCTGTAATTTTAATCTCTGCTATACATTTTCAGACTTGCTAAGACACAAAACTACCTATGTGGCCCTATATCTTTCTGCCTATACTCAAATACAACCACAATTAAAATTGGAAAAGAGACCTGACAAGTTAGACTGGTAAAACCAGGCCTGGAATGATGGGGTTTTGTCATCTCTGCAACTTGTGGATTCAGTAAGAATTTCTCTGGAACAAGTTTATCAGAAATCTGGCAAGATCCAGTGGACATGGCCTGTTGATAGCCTCAACTTCACCGGAACAACCTTATCAGGCTGAGAGGTCACTGTATGTACAAAATCCAAAACATTCATGGAAGAGAACCAGTTCTCACAGGACAACAGTGACTCTCTCATATCTACCACTTACCTTTTTTCCTACTGTCCTCTTCATCGGCTTCTACATCTTTGTCCTCAGTTGGCTCTGGTTCTATTTCTTTTGTTTCTGAGGGCTGAGTTTCTTCTGTCTGGGCATCCCCTTCCTCATCTAACATAAAAGGCTTCTTCTTCTTCTTTTTCTTCTTGCTCATAGTAGGATCAAAAATCATCTGTTTAAAGGACAGTAAGAAAGAAAAAGGAAGTGATTGTTTAATAATACTCACATTCCAAACATGTTGTACTCTTAAAGGGTATACGCTTAAAAGTTAAACAGTATGCAGTGCATTAAAGTACCAAAAAGGATTTTACACACATCCACACTCCATTCAACCTTTATTATTAAATAGGGGTGGTGGTGGGATTTTGAAACATGTGCATGTGCCTTTAAATATGTAAACTGTCACAAGATACAGCAACTTCACTTTTTTTTTAAACGTTTTTATTTGAGAGAGAGAGCGCGCGAGTGAGCACGAGCAGGGGAGGGTCAGAGAGCGAGGGAGACACATAATCTGAAGCAGGATCCAGGCTCTGAGCTAGCTGTCAGCAGAGCCCGACGTGGGGCTCGAACACACGAACCTCAAGATCATGACCTGAGCCGAAGTCAGATGCTCAACCGACCGAGTCACCCAGGCGCCCCCAGCAACTTCACTTTTAAAATCATGAGCAAACTGGAGACTACAAATGCATCATGGAACTTAGAGAAGGGACCATAGAAATAACCTATACTATGCCCCCCATTTTTTAGAGGAGAAAACGAATGCCTAGGCAGGTTATACATGTTTTATTTAACGCTGGTAACCTGGGGTTGCTATACTAGACTTGATCTAAATAAAAAAAAAATTCTTTCCCCCTCCAAGTTCAGATGAACCTTTATGAAACTCATCAGCAACCTTTCCTATAGCTAATCTCTGAGTAAGAGAAACTTCCATACGACCTTTTACTTTCCTTTTTGTTTCTAGAACATTGTTTCTAAAACACTGAAAGTTTTCTTAGGTTATTTTAAATCTAATGTTCACTAGAGAATAAGTGAAAAACTAATTTATAACTGGTGTTAGACTATTTGCATACACAGATCACTTGGGAAAAAAATAAAAATAAAAAAAAAAACACAGATCATTATTTCAGCCCCAAAAGTTTAAGAACATATAGGGCAGATGCCTGGTAGAGAGGAAAAAGGTCTCTGAAGTAGAATTGAATTCAAATCCCAAATATTTTTTCTCTAAGTTACTTACATCTTTGTCCAAATTCTACCATGCTTAAATTTAGCATTTTGCCCAATGAACCACTGGAACAGTGTAATGAAGTACTTAAAAGTATAGTTGTGGGGGTGCCTGGGTGGCTCAGCCAGTTGCATGTCTGACTCTTGATTTTGGGCTCAGGTCATGATCTCACTGTTTGTGGATTTGAGCCCTGCATCAGGCTCTGTGCTGACAGTGTGGAGCCTGCTTTTTCTGTCTCTTCCCCACCCCCCTAAACAAACAAACAAACAAACGCACAGGTCTGGAGTCCAACTGACTGAATGAAAATATTGACTCTCAATCTTACTTGTGTTACTCCAGGTAAGTTCTTGGCCTCTCCATGCTTCAGTTATAAAATGGAGATCAGTAGCAGAAGCAAAACCAAACCTCACAAATTTATGTAAATATAAGTTCATATATATTAAAAACACTTGGCACAGTGCCTGACACAAAAGTACTCAATAAATGTTAGCAATTATTAGAATTTATATAATGCTTCATGGTTCACAAATCATGCTGTCTCTTGATTCCTATCCCTCAAATTTCATCAAGGGTGAACAAATTTCTAAGACATCATGAAACTCAAAATTCCAAAAACGGATTCTAACATACCCAAGTACATTAGAGAAACTGTAGAGAAACTGAGCTACATTGAAACTAAACTAGGGTCTTTAATAAAGTAGGGTAGTCATGGTCTTCACCCAACAGAGAAGGATCAAGACATTCTGGAAATTGATAACAGCCTCATTTCAAAGACTTCCTCTTTTATTTTCACAAAGATTTAATAGTATAGCAAATGAATAATTCTGAAATGGAGTCTGAAGGACACTGCTAATTAAAAAAAAAAAAAAAAAGATGATGATGATAGTACAGGAGGAAGTTCTCCACTGCTGATCCACCTGGCCTTGGGTCACCTTACATGGAGTGTTGCAATCTATTCCAGGGAGGTTATCTGGTTTATCCTCATTCCTGAAATATGGAGATTTGGCAAAAGGACAGCACTCTAGGCACTAAAAATTTGGATGTCTGGCAGGGCTTACAATTTATTGCATTTTTTTCAAGTATCAGGTTCTCTGGAATATTAATTAAGCCTTTATTATTCAGCAAAATATATGGAAAATTTGAGGGATTCTCAAATGAGTACTGCCTTACAGTTGTCATCTTATCCTATGATAAACATTTGTACTTAAAGTCTACAGGGGAACAGTTTGGTTGTAGCCTTCTAAAGAGTAATAAAAAGGGGTGCTTGGGTGGCTCAGTCAGTTAAGCGTCTGGCTTTGGCTCAGGTCATGATCTCAGTTTGTGGGTTCGAGCCCCGCATTGGGCTCTGTGCTGATAGCTAGCTCAGAGCGTAGAGCCTGTCTTCGGATTCTGTGTCTCCCTCTCTTTCTGTCCCTCTCCTGCTCATGCTGTCTCTGTCTCTCAAAAATAAATTAAAAAACATTAGGAAAAAAATGTAATAAATATCTCCCTCAAAATAATTAACATCTCTCTCTGGATATTTAAGACACATACTCATTGCCTCCCACCACCTAGCAAAGTCGATTTTAAAAATAAGGAAACTAGGGATCCCACAGCAGTGCCCAGAGCAGGAGTACTCAGGTCAATCCTGAGTAAAAATAATATAAATATAAA
The DNA here is from genome assembly GCA_017311185.1 of Proteles cristata cristata. NCBI lineage: Eukaryota > Metazoa > Chordata > Mammalia > Carnivora > Hyaenidae > Proteles > Proteles cristata. Next base: position 76,631 of record JAESUZ010003725.1, read on the forward strand.
GCCAGGTCAGTCCTGAGTAAAAAAGTCTTTGTTTTCTTTTTCTTTAAGATTTTCATGTCTGACTTACAAATTATTGCATTCAAAATGTTTTATGAGACTTGCTTGGCTTTGAGCAGCAGTTGCTGATAATGCACTTATGGAAAACCACAGGATCTCTTTGAGTGTTTTGTTTTGTTTTTGTTTTTAAGGCCCACAACAAAGCTTTCAAAAAGTTTCCCACTTGCAACTTCCTGGGTTGTACTGGGTTGGGCTGGAGGTGAGGAAAAGGGATACCAGTAAAAAATACCCTGAAGACAGCCTAAAATGCTTTATGAAAGAAATAAACTACTCTCATCCAACAGAATTTACCCAAGAAGCTACCTTTATGACCACACCACCCGCAGGAGGCAAGTGTTAGTTACCAAAGAACCTAGAGAAACAAGGTGAGAACAAATGCTAAGCATTGTCATGTCTGGGTAACAGGATCCTAAAAAAAATTTTATTTTGTATTCTTCTGTTTTGTAAATCTTGTACCACACATTTTTAGTCAGAAATCTTATTTTTTTTAGTTTAAAGCTCCTTTTGTAAAACATCCATGTTGTGTGAAAACCCAATGTTTATGATACCTGTGAATGGGACCTACTAATAAGTAATCTTAGCTACTGACAGCACTTTTTTAAAAAAAGATCTTAAAAATAACAAATGCCTGCTGATTAGGGAATTTTTCCTTACTAGGTAGCACCCCATAATTCTACAACACTGCTTTTTAAAGGTCATGGTTCCACAAGGTTAAAGAAGTTCTATACTGGTGAGTTTCTGGCTTAATTACCAGGTTTAAAAAGAAACATGTGGTTTATTTCAATTATACATCAATAAGGTGTTTAAAGAAATGTGAAGAGGAAAAAAAAAAGTTAGCAGTAGGTTCTTTAACCCTCTATCCTAGCCCAGGAATTCTACTCTCGGGGAGTCCCTGGCAATTATAAGCCATTTCCATGTACAAATGTTAACCTGATCCTTATAAGTCTGTAAAGCAGTCAGAAGTTAATGGCTGACCTAAGAATACTTATCTAGTTAACAATACTAGAGGAACCAGACCCTGCACATACCTCCATAGTGGAAGCCAAAGGCTGAGAGGTTCTAGTTGTCTTGCTGTGTGATCTTGGGCAAGTTAATCTCCCTAGGCCCTCGTTTCCTGCCTATAAAATGAAGTTGGACTGGCAGACCTGTGAAGTTGCTAAGCTGCTTAATACTTTATTGGCTTCCAAAGCCTTCTGTTGGAATGCTGGTTCTGTCATGTCTGCTTGACAAAATCCTTTTCACCCTTCAATAATGTATTCACATTCCACTTCCTTCAAAACCCGACCCCATTGTTAAAGCTGAATCCTCCAGCTCCCCAACTATGTTGAAATGACCCTATTTCTTCTACCTCTTGTAGCAACTAGAACTCTTACCTTCCTTACAACACTTGTGAGTACTTTACCATAAAACCCACTGACTGAATACTACCCCACAATACATACATTAGGCACTTTGTTAAAGGTTATGAGAAGCTTAGAAAATGGGTAGAAAAAAAAAACAAGCACGAAAACATTGCTACTCTCAGAACTTTTGAAATACAATAGCCAGAACAATATCTTGAAGGTCAGAGCATGACCTCCAAGCAAGAAACCACCTACTTCATTTATACTGTTTCTCTCCTAACAGATCAAGAGCCTGTTAGTTACCTAGATGGAGGCAATACTGCATAAGCAATACTGCATAGATCTGGAATTCTACTACTGGTTCCACCACTTACTGTTTAATCATGGACATCATACAACTCTGAGCCTCTGTTCTCTCATCTCTAAAATGGGCATAATAATGATACAATTTTACAGAGTATTTGTGAACATCAAATATGAGATTGGAGTCCCCTCCAGAATAAAATCAAAATTCCTTAATACGGTCTTCAAATCCTTCTGTGAATTAACCACCACACGTATTTCAAGGGGATTAACTCTAACCAAGCTGCAGAATATTCTTTCTGTGATTACATGTACTTCTCAATCACTCCCTTACCCTGTGATCAGGCCTTTCCACTACTTGTGGAAATCCTCAGCATCGTTCAGGGTCTACCTAAAAATCCAACGCTCCAGGAAGCCTCTATTTTTATCCCTAACTCCTCTTCAAGGCGCTAGAGGCCAAGCACCCCAATATTTACAAAGTGAATATAAACTCAAGAGCATTGTTTTTGGCGGGGAGACCTGGCCGGTAACCCGTAGCTTTCCCTCCAGTGTTGATTAACACATACTGTCAGTACTTAGAATCAAATTTCATTATAAGCCGTTTGATTTTAAGTTACCTGGAACCAACCTGGCTAAAAAAGATTTGAGAAAACTTGCTGAGGTACAAGCACGGCAGGGGAAACCGATCCAGCCAGCTTTGCAGCTGGATCTTCCCGTTCACGTCTCTCGTGAGCTCTCAGTTCAGGAAGGCTCAGGGACTCCCGCCCTAAAACTTTCCGAAGTCAGTCACTTTTTGAGGCCAAAGGATCTTTTCCTCTCGTCCTATCTCCCTCACCCCTCGGTCTTTTTAAGAAATAATGCTCGATATCAGTGAGCGTAAGGGCGGACACCGGCCAGAACAAGACAGCCTTCAAAGTTTTTAACGAGGGCGCTCCGCCGGAGCTGAGAAAGGCTCCTCTCAGCACTCCCGGCGCCCCGAGAGGAGAGCTGGTGCCCCAGTGTCAAATCGAAAGGAATGCAGGAGTCGCCAGCCCCAATCTCTTCGGGGAATTACCCAGATATCCAGCCCCCTTCTAAGACGGCGACTCAAAGAGCCCTCAATTCTGGAAAGCCGGCCAACGGAAGGACGCAGGCCTCCGCGCCGCCGCCCTGAGGAGAGCCGGGCGCGGCCAGGCCCGCGGCTCCGAAGTCCTCACTAGCTCTACCGCTCCGGGCCGCCTAGGCCCGGCTACTCCACATGGCGGCGGCCGGCTGCTAGGCCGCAGGCCCGGTCTCCCACACTGGGGTGGGGTGGGTTCCTCGCCTCAGTCCTTAGCCCTAGAGCCAGGCTCAGACCCTCACCTCGTCCCCGGACATGGCTGCAGCTCGAGTGGGCTCGGCACAGACGGGAAGTCGGACGGGTCAGCCCCAGGCCCCAGCGGCAGCGTTGCTCCTGCCGATACTTCTCCCACCACCGCACTAGGCTCTTGCATCAGCGAAAGGGAACGACACCCCGCCCTCTCCTCCCAAGCGTTGGAAATACGCCTGCGCAGAGCCTCTAAGGCGCAAGCGCGCGCCGGAGCGGACCTGGAGCACTCTGTCTGGCGCGAGTTACCAGGCGACGGCGCGGCGCCAGGCAAGCTGGGACTTGTAGTCAGCGGAGAAGAGGCGAGCACTTGAGGCACGCCGCCCAGCGATCAGCGCGCCTCTGCTACGTCTGAGGCAGCTTGCCGGGAGATTGGTTCTTGCAGGTGGCTGCTCTTACTTCAGTCTTTCACCGTCCAGAGGTTTCTGCGCTGTTCTTCACGGCTTGTGGAATGAATTCGGGGCCATTTATCCTGGGTTAGGATAGGGGGTGAGAGCTCAATAATATGAGCCCGTTAGGGCTTTAGTTTCCTTGCTCCTACCTCAACTATGCGCCCTCGAGGTTTTCTAATGTTTGAGGAACTCATTGGTGCTAGAGGCGCGCACCTCACTTAGCCTTTACGGCTCACTCGGTTAAGCATTGGACTTCAAGCGCTGGACTTTGACTTCCGTCATGAATTCGTGGTTAGTGGCTTCGAGCCCCACATGGAGCTCTGTGCTGACAGCTCAGAGCCTGGAGCCTGCTTCGGGTTCTGTGTCTCCCTCTCTTCCTGGCCCCCACCCCCGGCTCGCTCTCAGTCTCTCTCTCAAAAATAGACATTTAAAAATTTTTTAAAGAGGTTTTACTTAATGAGAATTTTTTAAAGTTTATTTATTTTGAGAGAGAGAGAGAGAACATGAGACAGAGAGAGGGAGAGAGAATTTCCAGGCCGACTTTGTGCTATCGACTTCGTGCTGATAGCGTGGGGCCCATCGCAGGGCTTGAACCCACAAACTGTGAGATCATGACCTGGGGTGAAACCAAGAGTCTTAACCTACTGAGAGGCGCCCCTGCTTAAGGAGAAATTTAGCCTGACAGGCTAGATTTCAACTTGGGACGTCCAGAAGCAAAAGTCTTCTCTCTATAGTCTTGAGAGAAGATGTCCCCGAAAAGAAACAGCCTGCAGGCAGTCTGTCAAGAAGCCTGAAAACACGTGTTTATAAAATCTCTGCTTGAATGCTATGGGTGCATCATGCAATTCCCCTTGAGGCATAAAAATACCAGAAAAAAAGCAGAAAAGAAGTATTTATTTGGAATGAGGGGAAGAATGAGCAGGGGAGGGGCCGAGAGAGAGAGAGGGAGAGAGTTTCAAGCATGCCCCAGGCTCCCAGTGTGGAACCTGACCAGGGGCTTGAGCCCACCAACTGAGTTCATGACCTGAGCCAAAATCAAAAGTCAGAGGTCCAACCAACTGAGCCATCCAGTTGCCTTAAAAGCAGTTATATTTTAAGGAGCTCTCGCCATTGTTGGTGGCCTCTAACCAAAGACCCCTGAGAACACAGCTATAGTTGAACAAAGCTGGGCTTATTGTGAAGGATGGGCACATTCAGCAAGAGGGTCTTGGAAAGAATTTATATATGGGCTTGTGTTAGGTAACTTTAAGGAGTGTTTCAAGGAAGCAGGCCTTCTATCTAGACTGGTTGCTGCTTTGAGGTATTGGTAATTCTATGATGGGGTATTTTAATAATTCTTATTTAAAAAGGAAGAAGAGCCAAGAGAAGCTAAAAATATGATTGGTTATGATGCAGTCCCTTATGTTAGCCAGGACAGGGAGATGTGTGTGTGTGTGTATGGGATAATGTTATTTTTTTGTTTGTATTCAGACATGATTATGGAATGGTTTTGTTTTTGTGTTAATCTATCCTGACCAGAGTGGCTTTGTAATTGTTTATGTTCACCAGTGCAGCACATCCCAGTGTATGGTGCCAGCCTAATTCCCACTATTAGGGGCTGCTTTTCTCCTTTTCACTGTGCTTCATATCACTTAATATATGTGCTCTGCTTTAGGCCTCAAAACAACTATGTGAGACAATCCATAGACATTTAGCATTCTGCATTGAATATTAGTCCCTAATCTAAGCATGGCAGGTAAATTTAAGTCGCTACCTCCAAGGAGTTTACACTTTACGAGAACACTTTATTAGCCCCTTTTTCTGAATGAGGAAACTGCACTTTCATGGTACTGAGTAATTAGTCCAAAGTAATCCATCCAGCAAAAGGGGGAACCTGAGGATCCAAGTCCAGACAATCTGATGTCAGTGGCTGCTCCTTTACCACCTTGAGAATCTCCATTCCTAAGGACGTTGCAGTGCCTCCTCAGTCATCTTCAGCTACTGATAACTATTCATAGTTTATCAACAGTATCACTATTGACATTTGGGGCCAGATAATTCTTTGTTGTTGGGGGCTGTTCTGTGCATGGTGGGATGTTTCCCGGCATCCCTGGCCTCTATCATGTCAGTGGCACCCTGCCCCTACTTGTGACAACCAAAAATGTCTCCAGACATTACCAAATGACCTGTGGTTGAGAGCCACTGGTGTCTACCATTTATCCTCTCCTGGGTCTTTGAAAAGTGACAAACATTTGGGACATGAAAATCTCTAGGGGCACCTGGGTGGCTCAGTTGGTTAAGAGTCCAACTTCCACTCAAGTCATGATCTCGCGGTTTGTGGGTTTGAGTCCGGCGTCGGGCTCTGTGGTGATAGCTAGCTCAGAGTCTGGAGCCTGCTTCAGATTCTGTGTCTCCCTCTCTCTCTGACCCTCCCCTGCTCACGCTGTCTCTCTCCTTCAGAAATAAATGAAAGAAAGAAAGAAAGAAAGAAAGAAAGAAAGAAAGAAGTAAAGAAAGAAAGAAAATCCCTAAAACACTTTGAATGGAGAGGAAAACAGTGTGTCTAAGGTTTTGGAAAGGCTATTCAACTAGAAAAATGAACACTGAGACAAAGTACAGGCAAATAAGGTGGGGAAGAAACAGAGGTGATTAAAGTGGAGGGGAGCTCTTAGGAAATCACCCTTATATTATTCAGTTCACACTAACAAAGGCACAAAAGGATCTTTAAAATTTTTTTTAATGTTTTTAAATTATTTCTTTTTTTTAAAAATATTTTATTTATTTCTAGGAGAGAGAGAGAGACAGCGTGAGCAGGGGAGGGTCAGAGAGAGAGGGAGTCACAGACTGAAACAGGCTCCAGGCTCTGAGCTGGCAGTCAGCACAGAGCCCGACGCGGGCTCGAACCCACGAATCGCGAGATCATGACCTAAGCGAAAGTCGGACGCTTAACCGACTAAGCCACCCAGGCGCCCCTTAATGTTTTTAAATTATTTCTGAGAGAGAGAGACACAGCGTGAGCAGGGGAGAGTCAGAGAGAGAGGGAGACACAGAATCCAAAATGGGCTCCAGGCTCTGAGCTAGCTGTCAGCACAGAGCCTGACGTGGGGCTCGAACCCATGAACTGTGAGGTCATGACCTGAGCTGAAGTTGGTGCTTAACCGACTGAGCCACCCAGGCACCCCTAAAGACACACAAAAGGTCCTTTTTTTTTTTTTAATGTTTTATTTATTTCTAGAGAAAGAGAGACAGCGTGAGCAGGGGAGGGTCAGAGAGAGAGGGAGTCACAGACTGAAACAGGCTCCAGGCTCTGAGCTGGCAGTCAGCACAGAGCCTGACGCGGGGCTCGAACCCACGAACCGCGAGATCATGACCTAAGCGAAAGTCGGACGCTTAACCGACTAAGCCACCCAGGCGCCCTGAGACACAAAAAGTCTTAATGAGGCCTCATAGTACCTCTGATCCATGTTTGAGAAATGATAGTATGCTTAACAAATAGTCTTGACCACTTTTCTGAAAAGACTTCTTTTCCATTACCGAATGGTCCCAGGTCTGACTTCCCCGAACTAGCTACTTGCAGGAGACTCTTCAGAGATTTCAGGTATCCCCCAAGGTAGTAGCTTGTTTTCCAGGAAAGCCAAGATTCCCTGGGGAGCTGACAAAAGTTACGAAGTAATGACAGCTAACCTTTTCCAGGTTTTCTAAAAGGTAGATCCTACTTAGAGTAAGCTAATAAGAGTATCAACACAAATAATTACTTATGTCTTCCTAACCTCTTTCATCTAAGAATCTCTGCAAAATATATAGACATATATTAATTTTCTTCTCATTACAGTGAGGGAAGTCATTGTGATTTTTTCTGTTTTATAGATACAGAAGCCAAGTTATGGAGTCCATAAAAATAGTGAGAAATCCAGATATAGACAATTGGAATATTCATTCTTGGGCCATTCTTGATGCTTAGCACCACTCCAAATCTCCAGCTACTCAATATAAAGGTAATGATAATCCTTCAAGTATATACAAAATTTTATGTTTTCATAAGCTTTAAAAAAGTCCATAGTCTTGGAAAACCTGGATGGCTCAGTTGGTTAAGCATCCGACTCTTGATTTCGGCTGTCATAGTTTGTGGTTTCGAGCCCTGCTTTGGGCTCTGCACTGGCAGTGCAGAACCTGCTTGGGATTCTCTTTCTCCCCCACCCAACCACTCCACTGAGTTCCAGCCACAGATATCCAAGTACCTACTTTTTCTATGTTTGCTTGTCTCAGAGAGATCTCAAAGTCACTGTATTTAAAATAGAATTCTGGGTATTTTCTGCTACATGTCTTCCTCATTTCATAAATTAAGGGCACTGCTCTCTACCCATATGCTTGTTAACTCCCTTCCTTCCTTTTCCTCACCCTCTTCATCCAATTCATTATCAAGTCTTGTTGATTCTGTGTCCAAAATAAATCTCCAATCCTACCACTTCTATCTCCACTGCTGCTAGTTTAGTCTAGGTGACTGTTAAGTCTTTCTTGGATACTACATTCTCCTCTTGACCTTTTCCTTCATTACACTTACCACAATTTGTTTCATTTATTGGTCAATTGTTTACCTATGATTTTCATAATTTCACTTCACTTCTAGAGTGTATATAAATTCCTTGAGGATAATTTGTTGAATTAATGGATGAAAATCCAATAGTATTGAAATTTTAGCATGATTGCTTATGGTGATATAGTTGACGTTGGAGCCTTTATTTAACAATAAATGGTAAAAAAAAATACTGAAGCTAACATAATAAAAATCAACTGTGATGCAATATGTCTAAAAGAGTGTGTTAGAATTGAAATGGTTCACCTGGAATCCTCAACTTGGATACATCCATGTCTTCTTCTTTTCTTTCTTTCTTTTCCTTCCTTCCTTCCTTCCTTTCCAAAGGAGAAATAATAATTTTTATTATTATTATTGAAATATAATTAACATACAGTGTTCTATTAGTTTCAGGTATACAATGTAATGATTAAACAATTCTATATATTACTCAGTACTCCTCAAGTGTTCTCTTAATCCCTTTTATCTGTTTTACTGCCCCCTCCCACAACCACCAGTTTGTCCTCTATATTTAAGAGTGTTTTTGTTTGTCTCCTTTTTTATTTGTTTTTTCCCCCATTTGTTTTGTTTCTTAAATTCCACATATGAGTGAAATCATATGCTATTTGTCTTTGACATGTTTCATTTGGCATTATACCCTCTAGGGCCATCCATGTTGTTGCAAACTCAAGATCTCATTCCTTTTTATTGCTAATATTCCATTGTATGTATGTACCATGTCATTTTTTTAAAAGCTTGATTTATAACATTATTTATTTACTTATTTATTTTAATTCCAGATAAATACCGCATCTTCTTTTTTTAAATGTTTATTTATTTGGGGGGAGGAGCAGAGAGAGAGGGAGACACAGAATTTGAATCAGGCTTCAGGCTCTGAGCTGTCAGCACAGAACCTGATGCGGAGCTTGAACTCATGAACTGTGAGATCATGACCTGAGCCGAAGTTGGATGCTTAACTGAGTGAGCCACCCAGGTGCCTCTACATCTTTTTACATTCATCTATGGATGGACACTTAGGCTGCTTCCATATCTTGGCTATTATAAGTAATGTTGCAATAAACAAATAAACAACATGTTGTATGTATGTAGGAGTACATATAGCTTTTGGAATTTGTGTTCTTGTTTTCTTTGGGTGAATACCTAGTAGTGTAATTAGTACATATAGCTTTTGGAATTTGTGTTTCTGTTTTCTTTGGGCAAGTACCTAGTAGTGCAATTACTAGATCATATGATAATTCTATTTTTACAATTTTTTGAGGAACCTCTATACTGTTTTCCACAGTAGTTGCACCAATTTACATTCCCACCAACTGTGCACAAGGGTTCCTTTTTCTTTACATCCTTGCCAACGCTTGTTACCTCTTGTATTTTTTTTTAACTTTTTTTTAAAAATTTATTTCTAGGAGAGAGAGAGAGAGAGAGAGAGCGTGAACAGGAGAGGGTTAGAGAGAGAGGGAGACACAGACTCTGAAACAGGCTCCAGGCTCTGAGCTAGCTGTCAGCACAGAGCCCGACGCAGGGCCCGAACCCACGAACCGCGAGATCATGACCTAAGCGAAAGTCGGACGCTTAACCGACTAAGCCACCCAGGCGCCCCTTACCTCTTGTAGTTTTGATTCTAGCCATTCTGACAGATGCAAGGTGATATCTCATTGTGGTTTTGAATTTCATTTCCCTGATGATTAGTGATGTTGAGAATCTTTTCATATGTCTGTTGGCCACCACTTGTATGTCTTCTTTGGAAAAATGTCTATTCAGGTCCTCTGCTCACTTATTAAATTGTATTTTTTTGGGGGTATTTTTGGTGTTGAGTTGTATATGTTTTTTTGTATATTTTGGATATTAACCCAAATAATTTTGGGTTAATTAAGCATCCTAATTAAATAATTTTGGATATATTATTTGCAAATATCTTCTCCATTCAGTAGGTTTCCTTGTCGTTTTATTGATGGCTTCTTTTTCTTTTAATGTTTTATTTATTTCTGATAGAGAGAGAGAGACAGCATGAGCAGGGGAGGATCAGAGAGAAAAGGAGACGCAGAATCAGAAGTAGGCTCCGGGCTCTGAGCTAGCTGTCAGCACAGAGCTGGACGCGGGGCTCGAACCCACGAACCATGTGATCATGACCTGAGCCAAAGTCAGACGCTTACCCGACTGAGCCATCCAGGTGCCCCATTGATGGCTTCTTTCACTGTGCAAAAGCTTTTTATTTTGGTGTAGTCCCAATAGTTTAATTTGCTTTTGTTTCCCTCACCGAATAGCTAGAAAAATGTTTTTATGGCTAATGTTAAAGAAATTACCGCCTCTATGTGTTCTTCTAGGAGTTATGGTTTCAAGTCTCACATTTAGGACTTTAATCCATTTTGAGTATATTTTTGTGTATGTGTAAGAAAGTGGTCCAGTTTCTTTTTCTTTTCTCTTCTTCTCTTTCTTTCTTTCTTTCTTTCTTTCTTTCTTTCTTTCTTTCTTTCTTTCTTTCTTTCCTTCTTTCTTTCTTTCTTTTTTTTTGCATGTAGCTGTCCAGTTTTGCCAGCACCATTTGTTGAAGAGACTTTCTTTTCCCCATGATACATTCTTGCCTCCTTTGCCAATTAATCACCATATAAGCACGGGTTTATTTCTGGGGTCTTTATTCTGTTCTATTGATCTATGTGTCTGTTTTTTTGCTAGTAACATGCTGTTTTGATTACTTCAGTTTTGTAGTGAATCTTGATGGCCATGTTTGTTTTCATCCAGCAATGTTCATGATAGAGAAATCATAAATCCAAAGAACATTGTTAAGCTATTCATTATAAGGTATACTTGTTCTAGTACACAGAAATACTTGTGGCCAGAATGAAATGGACTTTAAAATCATCCACCTCTTTTTTTTCTGATCATTCATCAAAGAATATTTTGATTATCAACTTAGATTCCCTGGTAATGAAATACTTTGGACAGCAGACACAAGTATTTCAGTCACTGGAAAAATATATTCCATGCTAGAATGTAACTTTGCTAGGGCAGGAAATTGTTAATCACAGCTGTGTCCCTAGAACCTAGAATAGTGCTTAGCACAAAGTAGATTCTTTGTGTTCAATGAATGAATGAACATTAGTAAATTAGAATTATACTTTATACCACGTTTTCTTGTGAATTTGGTTATTGTGAGTCAATCCTCAAGTATCTGTTCCATGCTAGATGCATTAGGAATATCAGATTTATGGTCTTGAAGATCAAATATGAAATCCTGAACTCTTAGTGCTCTACCACAAGTGTCCGCAAGACCAGCCAGTTAACCAGCTGATCTCCTTTGATGTCTCCTTCTTGATTCTCTTTAACTCCAATTCATCTTCCATCGAGCCCACAAATTTTATTTTAAAAAATCCAATCATATTGTTCCTCTGCCTAAAAATCAGTTAATTCTGTTATTTTCAGAATAATAGTTATCTATAGTCTACTTCTCCAGCTCTCCTACCACTTTACTCTCTACTCTTGTTTCTACTCTCTATCAGGTATTATCAGTTCCAGCCACACTGAATTACTTTATATTTCCTGAACATGCTGTTCCTCTGGCTGGAATGTTCATCCCTCCTCTTCCTAGGTGATGAACTCCTGTCATCCTTTAAGATACAACTTAGATGTTACTTTTTATTTTATTCTTTTTTTTTTTTACAAGTAGTTTATTGTCAAGTTGGTTTCCATATAACACCCAGTGCTCATCCCCACAAGTGCCCTCCTCCATGCCCATCTCCTCTCTCCCCCACCCACATCCATCAGTCCTCAGTTTGTTCTCAGCATTCAAGAATCTCTCATGGTTTGCCTCCCTCCTTCTCCCCCACTATTTCCCCCGTTCTTCCCCCCCCCCCACCACGATCCTCCATTAAGTTCCTCCTAATCCTCCTATATGTGCAAACATATGGTATTTGTCCTTCTCTGCCGGACTTATTTCGCTCAGCATAACACCCTCAAGGTCCATCCATGTTGCTACACATGGCCAGATTTCATTGTTTCTCATTGCCATGTAGTATTCCATGGTATAGATAAACCACATCTTCTTGATCCATTCATCTGTTGATGGACACTTAGGCTCTTTCCATGTTTTAGCTATTGTGGAGAGTGCTGCTATGAACATTGGGGCACATGTGCTCCTATGCATCAGCATTTCTGTATCCCTTGGGTAAATTCCTAGCAGTGCTATTGCTGGGTCATAGGGGAGTTCTATTGTTAATTTTTTGAGGAACCTCCACACTGTTTTCCAGAGGGGCTGCACCCGTTTACATTCCCACCAACAGTGTAGGAAGGTGCCCGTTTCTCCACATCCTCGCCAACATTAGATGTTACTTTTTAAAAGAAGTTTATGACTTCTCTAGGGGAAAAACTCTTTCTTCCTGCTTGCCTTCTCTCATTCCCCTACAACAGCCCTTATCACATGTTGTAGCTACCTTTGAGATCCTGCAGGGCAGGATCTATGTCTTATTCATCTTTCCTTGCTTCCCCAATAACTTACACATTTTCTGAATGTAAGGATCCATATGGAGTGATAAGTATGAGTTCTAATAACTAACTTGCAGTGGCTTGATCTTCTTACACATAGTCTCCTTCCCAAGGAAGAATAGGAAACTTCTCAACTGTATTGTTTGTTTTAAAAGAGTTTTTTAATGTTTTTTTGTTTTTTTGTGTTTTTTTTTGAGAGACAAAGCATAAACAGGGGAAGGGCAGAAAGAGGAAGACACAGAATCTGAAGCAGGCTCCAGGCTCTGAGCTGTCAGCACAGAGCCTAATGCAGGGCTCAAACCCACGAACCATGAGATCATGACCTGAGCCAAAGTTGGACACCTAACCAACTGAGCCACCCAGGCGCCCCTCAACTGTATTGTTTGAAACAATTGGGTATGAACATAGTCAGGAAAGAAATGTGCTTTATGTACTCTCTTTATGAGTTACCATAAAAGGAGATTATTTGTCTTCTTGACCTATCAGCAGGATTTTAGAAAGGATTGATTCAGTGCAGCATGTATACACTCAGCACCTTGGGTTATCACTACTCAGTGTATATCTTTTTTTTTTTCTGTTTGACTTTCTTTTTCTTTATTTTTTTTTCTTTCTTTCTTTCTTTTTTTTACAAATAGTGTATTGTCAAGTTGGTTTCCATACTCAGTGTATATCTTACTGCCTTGCTCTTGAGAGACTTTGTAACCCCAACACTTTAACAGTGTCTAGCACTTATTGGGAGCAGAATACATGTTTATTGAAAGAATGCATGAATTAATAAATGAAATTCAAAAATTAACTTCTTCCTCTCTTCTCTTGAATAAATAAACCTTCCCTTTAAAAATGTTTGAGGTGCCACTTGCTCTTTGAAGTATTTTCTTTTTTTTTTTATTAAAGAACATGTATTCTTTAATAGTTGTATTTAATTTTTTAAATGTTTTATTTATTTCTGAGAGAGAGAGGGAGACACAGAATCTGAAACAGGCTCCAGGCTCTGAGCTAGCTGTCAGCACAGAGCCCGAGGCGGGGCTCGAACCCACAAACCATGAGATCATGACCTGAGCCGAAGTTGGACGCTTAACCAACCGAGCCACCCAGGCGCCCCTCTTTAAAGTATTTTCTAATCATCCTCTGTTATTTTTCCCTTTTGTGTCTTCATGTAGCACATATTATTTAGACTACTTGTCTTGCATTTTTAAATGCAAATGTTCTTTCTTCCTAGCTAGATTGTAAAATTCTTGAACGCAGGGACTATATATCATTGCATCCTACAGTAGTGTCTTAAATCTAGTAGGATTTTAATGCTGTACATTCTTGGTGATGTTACCCATGGTCATTCAGTGTCTTGTCATCTCAGAAGACTGCAAAACTCTGAAAATTACCTCTGAAGATGCTACCTCACATCCATTGAGATAACTATTACAAAAAACAAAGCAAAACAGAAAAGGACAAGCATTAGCAAGGATGTGGAGAAATTGGAACCCTTGTGCACTGGTAGTGGGAATATAAAATGGTACAGCCACTATATATAGCTGTTCTTCAAAATAGTATGGTGGTTGCTCAAAAAATTAGAAGTACGATATGATCCAACAATTCCACTTCTGGTACATACCCAAAAGAGTTGAAAGGAGAGTCCCAAAGAGATGTTTGTACACCCATGTTTACAGCAGCATTCTTCACAATAGCCAAGAGTGGAAGAAACCCAAGTGTCTGTTTGTAGATGGATGGGGAAACAAAATGTGGTTATACATCCAGTAAAATATTATTCAGTCTTAAAAATGAAGCCAATTCTGACGCATATTGCAGCATGGATAAACCTTGAGGGCATTATGCGGAATGAAATAAGCCTGTCACAAAAAGACAAATATTATATACTCCCATTTATATGAGGTACCTAGAGTAGTCACTCGCATAAAAATGAAAGTAGAATGGTGGTTGCCTGGGGTTGGGGGCAGAAGAAAGGGGAGTTGTTTAATGGGAGCAGAGCTTTGTTTTGCAAGATGAAAGAGTTCTGGAGACTGGTTGCACAGTGTGAATGTACTGAAATGAAATGTACACTTAAAAATGGTTAACATAGGGGTGCCTGGGTGGCTCAGTCGGTTAAGCATCCGACTTCGGCTCAGGTCATGATCTCATGGTTCGTGGGTTCGAGCCTTGCGTCGGGCTCTGTGCTGACAGCTGGCTCAGAGCCTGGATCCTGTTAAAGATCCTGTGTCTCTCTCTCTCTCAGACCCTCCCCTGCTCATGCTGTCTCTCTCTCAGAAATAAATAAAACATTAAAAATTTTTTTAAAAAATGGTTAACATAGGGGAACCTGGGTGGCTCAGTCGGTTAAACGATTGACTTCAGCTCAGGTCAGTGTCTTGTAGACTGTGAATTGAAACCCTGTGTGGGGCTTTGTGCTGACAGCTTGGCGCCTGGAGCCTCCTTCGGATTCTGTGTCTCCCTCTCTCTCTGCCCTTCCCCCACTTGCACTCTGTGTTTTTGTCTCAAAAATGAATAAACATTAAAAAAAATTTTTTAACGGTTAACATTGTAAATTTTATGTCATTAAAAAAGATAAAAGCACTGAACAGGGAGTCAAAAGACCAAGGTTATTCTTGGTTGTTTCCCAATGACCAATGAATCTTGTGCAAGCTGCTTTTTAACTTGTGCCTTGATTTCTTCATCTTTAAATAGGATAATGTTGTTAATAAACCCTGCTTAGCTTCTGGGTTTCTGTGAGGACCAAATAGAAAACAAACAAACCAACAACGCTTAAGATAATTTTTTCAGTTGTAGTTTTTCAGGCATTCTAGTGTCCCTGGTGTCTTTTAATATTCATCACAAGTTTCACATCCTGTTTCATAACGAAATATTCCTAAAGATGCCTTAGCAATAACGTGTTACCACTTGAAAGGATATGTATATTGAACTCTTAAACTTTGGGCTGCTTACCTTGTAATTTAATTCCAGGAACACAGCAAATAAACAGCCTTTATGAGGACCTAAAATGACCTAAGATGCTAATTACTAATGTGGTTTAGCATTAATTGAGGAAATACAAGCTCAGGATTTTCATGTGAGCATGAGAAAGCTGGTCCCAAATTTGGGAGGTATGAAGGTAACATCTGCTGAGTGTCTACAAAGCATCAGGGTCTATAGTAGATGTCTTACATTCAGTATCTCCTTTAATCTTCACAAAAGCCCTTGACAGGTTAATAATATTATACTCTTTTTTTTTTTTTTTTGAGAGAGAGATGGAGACAGAGCATGTGCTGGGGAGAGGGGTAGAGGGAGAGAGAGAGAGATTCTTTTTCTTTTAGTGTTTATTTGTGTGTGTGTGAGAGAGAGAGACAGAGACAGAGACAGAGAGAGAGAATGAGAATGAATGCAGGAGGGGCAGAGAGGATCCAAAGTAGGATTAGTGCTGACAGCAACGAGTCTGATGTGGGGCTCAAACCCACGATCTGCGAGTTCATGACCTGAGCGAAAGTTGGGCGCTCAACTGACTGAGAAACCCAAGTGCCTCAAGAATCTTTTTTTAATGTTTATTTATTTATTTTGAGAGAGAAAGAGAACATGCATAGAGAACACACACATGAGTGAGTGCATGTGTGCGTGAGTTGATGAGGGACAGAGAAAGAGAGAAAATCCCAAGCAGGTTCTGTGCTGGCAGCATAGAGCCCAATGTGGGGCTACTACCCTGGGATCATGACCTGAGATAAAATCAAGAGTCAGATGCTCAACTAACTGAGCCACCTAGGTGCCCCTATACTCATTTTATGAACAGGGAAAATGAAGCTCAGAGGGGTTAAGTCATTACTCAAAATCACACAATGAATAACAAAGATGGAATTTAATTCCAACTCTGTATGACTGAAGCACATATTGTTTATACTCTGTTATGTTGCCTCTCAAAATATATTTGACTATGCCTATTAGTGATATAGTTAATGATAAATGATATATGTTTGTTGTGTATCTGTACATTTATGTCAATTGTCATCCTTGGTCATTACTAGTAAGATGGGCTGTATAGGGATAATTGTCACCACTTTACAGATGACAAACAGAAAATAACTTACATAAATCTACCAATAAATGAATATAACAGCACTTGAAAATAGGTACTCCAGTTCTCAGACTCATGCTTTTTCCACAATTAGCCTCGTGAGCACAGAATTTTATCTTTGAATCTTCTGGTTCTGACATTTCTTATAGGAACAAAAGAGTGAGCATCTTGACAGCCTGGTAATTCTTCTTACACATGGACAGATTAAACACAGGTGTTCATCCCTATTCTCTTTAACTCACTAAAATCACAGTCAGTTAATATTTTAAAAGTGATCAGCACGGAAGGACAAAGAGAGTAAGAATGACAATACAAGATGAGGGATAGTAACACATTTTTGGAAGATGGAAAGTTGAGCTAAGAAAACTAGATTCCAAATGCTTGAGAGGAATATACTAACAAGAGGCAAGCAAGTTCCTATTGCAGAACACTAGAATGTCAGGAGTTGGAAGGAGCAAATAAGAAAGCAGCAGAGATATGTGAAGGGCTGAAAAGGGGGATTGGTTAAAGGCTTATATAAGAAGTTAAATTACTAGGTCCTTTCCTCATCCTGCTCAGTTAAGCAACTACCCCACCATTTCTTTTTTTTAATTTTTTAATGTTTTTAATTTATTTCTGCGATAGAGAGAGAGAGAGAGAGAGAGAGCGAGCAGGGGAGGGTCAGAGAGAGAGGGAGACACAGAATATGAAGCAGGCTCCAGGCTCTGAGCTAGCTGTCAGCACAGAGCCCGGTGTGGGGCTTGAACCCACAAATCGTAAGATCATGACCTGCACTGAAGTCGGACATTTAAACAACTGAGCCACCCAGACACCCCTACCCCTCCATTTCTATGGCAGAACCCTAGGGTTTATTCTGTGGGAGGAAAAAATGAACTAGAGAAACTCCAGACTGAGATACCAGGTCCAGCTAAAGATTATAGCTGGGGAGGCCGGGATAGGAGGATACCACACTGAAAACAGATCAGATGAATGTCTACTTGCTGAAGATGAAACTTGCCAAGCCCTCTCACTCTATTTCACTCCAGGAATACTGACAGTAAAGCTTATATTCTCTAGGCAGGAGAATAGAGAATTAATTTTAGGAAAAACTTAAAACTGGATAACCTCAGAAGCAAGATCTATAGATACTGACACTTAAGGGTCTCCCAACAAAGCAAATAGGTCCCTACTTTACCATCCTACAATAAAGCCCAACAACTGACAAACTTCTTGTTAACACAGAGCTTCCAAATACCTTTATAGTGATTCACTCTTAAATATGAAGGGACAGCAAAGTATCACAAATAGTTGAGATAAACCTTCACCAAGAAAGGCAGCATCAAATAGAAATGGAAGAGAAAAAAAAAGAATATCAGAAGATAACAGAGACAATATAGAGAATAGAAGAATGTATTTTTAAAAACAATAAGCATCTTCTGAGAGATGGTTATAAGATAGTGCATCTGTAATGACAAGATGCTCCAAAAAAAGGGATGATAAGAGGATAATAGCTGAAGGACATTAAAAATATAATAGCAAAAATAAACAATTCAAAGTAGTATTTATATATAAAATTGAGGAATCTCCTTGAAAAGAGAACAAAAAGACATAAATGGAAAATAAGAGCAAAAACATAAGTAAAGGATGAATCTGTAAGGTTCAACATGAGGCTAATAGGAGTTCTAGGAATAGAGAAGAAATGGAGAAAAGGAAATTATCAAAGAAGTTATGAGAAGATCTCTGATAACTGAAGGACACGAGTTTTTAAATTGACAACCTGCTAAATGCTCAGCATAATGTTGGGGGAAAAAAACGAAGTAAAAACACGATTGTAGGAGTACCTGAGTGGCTCAGTCAGTTAAGCATCTTGATTTCAGTTCAGGTCATGAACTTACAGTTCGTGAGTTTGAGCCCTGCCTCAGGCTCTGTGCTGACAGTGTACAACCTGCTTGGGATTCTGTCTCTCTGTCTCTCTCTCTCTCTCTTTGGTCCTCTCTACTCTCAAAATTTATAAATAAACTTTTTAAAAAAGCCACAATGGTACATCATCATAAAATTTCTAAATACAAGAGATAAAAAGGATCTTAGTGATGGGAGGTGAGGAGGGAAAGGGAAATGCATGACGTACAAAAAGAGTAAGTAATGGAGCCCCTGGGTAGCTCAATTGGTTAAGTGTCCGACTTTGGCTCAGGTCAAGATCTCCCGGTTCGGTTCATAGATTTGAGCTCCGCATAAGGCTCTGTGATGAGAGCTTGCTCAGAGCCTGGGAGTCTGCTTCAGATTCTGTATCTCCTTCTCTCTCTGCTCCTCCCCACTTATGCTCTGTCTCACTCTCTCTCTCAAAAATAAATAAATGTAAAAAATTTTAAAAAAGAGTAGGTAATAAGAGTCACATATATCTCAACATTAACACTGGTTGCTGGAAGACAGTGAAATAGTGCTTTCAAAATTTGGAGAGAATATTTTCAATTTAGAATTCTATACTAAGTCATAAGTCAAGTGTGAGGGACAATTAAATATATTTTCAGGCATGCAAGGATCAAAAATTTACTATCCACCTTCTCCCAGCTTCTCCTCATTCAGTACTGGAGGACATGCTTTACTGAAACAAGAAAGACAAAGATATAAATTTTAGGCAAGGGAATTAGCCAAGGCAAGAGACAAAAGAAAGTCTCAAGATGACAGCAATATAGTAGACCTAGGGAGGAACAGTTCATACTGAAGGAAGGAATGCTTCAGTGGAGTGTTTACAGTGAAACTGATAGAGTATTTGATATGTTTGTCTATGTTGAAAATAGTTAGGCATTTTTACATTTCTGGAAGAATTTGTGATAATAATACAGAAAATTTGGCAAGCCCAAAACTGAGGCAATTATTAATTCCAAGAACAAAAACTTGTATAAGAAAGCAAATGTAATCGTAATAGAACTAATTTTTTTTGAGAGAGAAAATGCATGTACTCACAAGTAGAGGAGGGGGCAGAGCAAGAGGGAGAGAATCTTAATCAAGATCCATGCCTAGCACAGAGCCCAATGTGGGGCTCAATCTCATGACAGTGAGACCATGACCTGAGCTGAAATCAAGAGTTGGGTGCTGAACTGACTAAGCCACCCAGGCACCCCATAATAGAACTAATTGATCCAGGGGCACCTGGGTGGCTCAGTCAGTTCAGCATCTGACTTGATTTTGGCTCAGGTTGTGGTCTCATGGTTTGTGAGTTCGAGCTCCACATCCAGCTCTGCACTGACAGTGTGGAGCCTGCTTGGGATTCTCCCTCTCTCTCTCTCTCTCTCTCTCCCTCTCTCTCTCTCTTTCTGCCCCTCCCTGCCTCTCTCTCTCTCAAAATAAATAAATAAACTTAAAAAATTAAAAAATAGAACTAATTGATCCAGAATTAAACCACACTTATAGAGTCATAATAAGGTTAACATGGAACATTAATTTAATTTAAAATATTGAGATATAACTATTGAGAGGCTAGAAGGAATAAAAATATAAAGCGATGGATCTTTATCTTATAATAGGTACTTTTTAAAATTTACAAATCAAGAAATAGCAGTATAAATATTTTATTTAGGAAAATGTTGGTAAATATGAAATGAAGCAAGTAAAGGAGTCTGGGAGGGTATTTCAGGCTTTGAGGAAGCCACTGCTTCCCGCCCCCGCCCCCCAAGACTGTGTGTCTGTGTGTGTGTGAAAATATATTCCTGCTTTGTTTTGTTATGAATCTTGTAGTTCCACATGATTTTTTTAACCATATAAGATTTGAAGTATTTACATGTATTACCTTGATAAACATTTAAAATATCAAAGAGAGAAAGAGAGAAGGGAAGGGAAGAAAAGGGAAGAAGGAAGAAAGTGCCAGAGTCCAGCTCCGGCCAGGTCCAGGAGTCCCTGAAGGATGGATGGTGTCAGCGAGGGAGGGATGAGAGAGGCATGAGATTCTTTCTGGTCATTAGCCACGCCTCTCTGCACTGAGACTCAACTTTATTTTATGATTTAGTGTATGGGGGATGGCACAGAAGTGGCATTCTGATGATAAATTTTATCAGTAAAGATTCTCCAGAACATTGCAAAAGGTATGGGGAACAGCCCAGAGGTGGTACTAGCATAGTAAAGGCAAAAGTTAGGTCTTTGTGAGTAGGGGTCAATAGCCTGTTTATCGCTTAATGGAAGATATTAAGAAAAACAGGTCTTTCAGGAAGGCAATGTTGCTCCCATAACCACAAAAGAAGCTCCTACAGTAAGTTCCTTCACAAAGTGCAATCAGCATATCAAGGCCAGAATGAGTCACTTGTAATACCTATCAACAGGGTACTTTGGGGGTTGGTGCTCAAGCAGAAACAATTAGGTGGGGGTGGATATCGGTCACCCTCTGATGGTAAGAGTCTGTGCAACTTACCTTAACCTCACAAAGAGTTCTTTCTCAACTTATGCGTTCAGAAACGGCGCCCAACAAGGAAGGAAGGAAGGAAGGAAGGAAGGAAGGAAGGAAGGAAGGAAGGAAGGAAAGAAAGAAAGAAAGATTTAGTGTTCATCTAGACCTGTTACATAAAATGACATGAATTTCCTTTATAGAGAAGTCCTGGAGAAATACTAGAAGTTATATGAGATATTCGAGAAGAATAAAACCCTAACTATTTAGGCCATTGTCTTTGAGCTATTGTGCTTAGTTGGGTGTCACAGATGCTACTCTTCCCAAAAATGAGAGAAATAAGCTGGAATGCTAGAGCATTGCTATCTTCTGAGTTCTCATCTGTGTTATTGACTGATTTTTTTGAATTATGAATTCAGTGACTCTCATAGATTTCCTAGAAACTCAGAAAGATGTTATCTTCAAGATTAATGTCCTGGAACTGGGAGACACACAGTTAAGTTCCCATTTTATGACTTATTGGCTATATTATTGTTTCTGGCCCTCCTGTTTCTTCTGCTTAACCTGGAAGCTAAATTGCAATGAATGATGTTCAAAAAGAACTGCTTCATGCTAAGTCTCTCTGACATTAAATATGCTCTAGTGTACTTGTTAGGGATTATTCAGTCTCTTCTATTAAACTGTAAGAACTTCAGAAGTTCCAACCACAGTTCACCCTTGAACAATGCTGGGGGTTAGGAGTTTTGACCCCTCCCTATGCAGTCAAAAGTGTGCATATAACTTTTGACTCCCCAGAGGCTTAACCACTAATAGCCTACTATTGACTGGAAGCCTTACCAGTAAGATAAACAGTCAATTAATACATAGTTTGTAGGTCAACTTTTTTATATACTATAATCTTAGAATAATTTAGGCAGAGAAAAGAAAATGTAACTAAGAAAATCATAAGGAAGAGAATATACATTTACAGTACTATACTATACTTTTTCTTTATTATATTTTTATATTTAAATCAAATTATATCATCATTCTCATATACAGATCACAGATCTCCAATAAAGATAGATATTTTTACCAAAATAAGAACAGTATAATTAAAAGCCTATTTCTATAATTCGGCATTTCCCCCATAAAAAGATTATCTCTGTCTCATATAGTTGAGTACTTTTGTTATTAGAAATATTCCATTATTCCATTCTCAACTTTTACAATTATAGACCTAATGGCTATTTCAGATCTACTCAGTTAATGTAGTTCACCATCCCAAACAATGGTTAACTTAGGTACATGAAATCAAGTTCCTTAGATATTAATTTTGAAAAAAAATCTGCTTCACAGACTTACACATGGTACTATAAGCTGAATTCAAAATATATTAAGGCCATTTATTTCCTCTTTATTATTAATCTTTATTATAGATACTAGTGGGTTAAATTCATTATAGGCTTACATTATAGTTGCTACCTTTTAGTGGAACAGTCCTGACTCTTGTTTGGGACAAAGCTGTGCTGCGAACGTCAGTTTCCAAAATAAGTAGTAGCATAAGGTATTGTTTTCCAAGAGATTTGGTGAGTAGGGTGGAAGTGATGAGATGATCATTTATGACTGAGATCACACAGATAATTGGACAGCTACTTTACTCTGGTCTGCACTCTCCTACTTCTCTTGGAAGTTTTTCCTAGTCAACCTTGGGTTTTTTTCTTCCCTTGTGTTCCTACTGATGTGTGCCTGTCACTCTCTTGTACAACACTTCCTACTATTGGTTGAAGGAAACTTCATTCTTTGTGTTACTGAAGCCAAATATATAAAGTCAAGTTTAACTTCTTTCTCTCCCATAGCAAATCTGTCAGCAAATCACACTGGCTGTACTTTGGTGATAATTCCAGAACCTGAACACTTTCCACTACCTCCACCTATTATTCTGGACCAAGTCATTGTATCTGTAGCCTGGATTATTTCAGTAACTTCATGAATATATGTTCTTTATGCTTCTACCTTTCCCCCTGATAATTGATTATGTTAACCATAAGTTAAGTCATAGAATTCCTTTGCTCAGAACTCTACAATGGTTTCCTTCATGACCAAGAATAAAAACCAAGCCCATATAACATGTATGTTCTAGTCCATTTTATTTCTTTGACCTAACTTCTTCTGTTCTATTCTACAATGACCTTCTTGCTATTCTTGAAGTAGTTTAGGCATGCTACTTCATCTCCCTAGGATATGTGCCCTCAGATATCTACATAGCTAATTCATATCCTTCATGTCTTTACTGTACTGTATTTTTTGATACTGTAGTCTATGTTGTTTACAAGATGTTTACAAGATGAATCATCTGTTAGTACCTACATCAGTATTGTCTTAATATGATACAAAACACTGTAGATGTTATACATATTAATAATACTAGACATCAAAATGAAAAGGTAATGTGAAAAAGAATTTTATATTTATTTATAGGTATTGTAAATCAATCCATGCATTGATAATGAAGAAGCAGCAATATGGTTGCTTCATGGTAACATAGCCTATACATTAATGAATAAATTGTCATAAAAATTTTATGGCATATAGTATTACAGTCATGTTTATAATACAGTATTAGAAATATTGTTATATGTTTTAAAAACTTACCTGTGATGATAGGCTGACATGCCATTGTAAGCAAGAGAGACATACTATTTGGTAATATAATTCTTTGAAAGCAAAGTTATAATACAGTAAGAAAACAAACGCATTAATTTCATATTAAATATCACTCACTTCATACCTGTGTAGGAATAGGCTATCCACTTCCTTAAAGATCTTGCACATAATAAATACTTAGGCAATGAATACTACACGATGAATACTTAGACAATAATGATGATGACAGTAAAACATCTCATACAGTCCTTGTCAACAGTTATTAGGTGTGACCAAAGGCACCCATACACATACACATTAGATAAGTCTATTAACTGTACAGCATGATGATTATTTACTGTTTATTACGTGGAACTGTATTATAAAAGTCTTCATCCTCATTGTCTTCATGTTGAGTAGGCTGAAGAGGAGGAGGAAGAAGAATTGGTCTTTCCATCTCATGAGTGGCAGAGATGGAAGTGGTAGAGGAGATGGATAGGGAGGCAGGAGAGGCAGGCACGCATGGTATAACTTTACAGAAATACGTTATAATTTGTCTGATTTTTTTTAGTTCTCTAAAAAATATTTTTTAAATATTTTTTTAAAAAATTTATTTCTAGGAGAGAGAGAGAGACAGCGTGAGCAGGGGAGGGTCAGAGAGAGAGGGAGACACAGACTCTGAAACAGGCTCCAGGCTCTGAGCTGGCAGTCAGCACAGAGCTGGACGCGGGGCTCAAACCCACGAACCGCGAGATCATGACCCAAGCGAAAGTCGGACGCTTAACCGA
Organism: Proteles cristata cristata; assembly: GCA_017311185.1. NCBI lineage: Eukaryota > Metazoa > Chordata > Mammalia > Carnivora > Hyaenidae > Proteles > Proteles cristata. The sequence continues at coordinate 100,938 of JAESUZ010003725.1, forward strand.
CTAAGCCACCCAGGCGCCCCTAAAAAATATTTTTTTATATAGTACCAAGTCTTCTTCCACTGTTCTTTTTTTTTTTAGTTTCATTTCCCATATTACAGAAGGGTCCACGTCATAAAAGAAGTTAAAGGTAGTCATGAGTAATCAGAACCCTTCTGCCAGATTGTCGAATGTCAATTTGTTTTCTGGCATTGCTTCTTCTACGTCTTCTTCCTCATTGTCTAGTACTGATACAGGAACACTTATCTCCATCAAGTAACCTTTTAATTCCTCTGATATCATGTCTGTTAGCTCTTGAATTTATCCAAGATTCATACCCTGAAACCCTTCACCTCCATCTTTTTTTGCCATATCCACAATCTCTTTCATGATTTCCTTGATTGGCTCTGTTGTAAAGCCTGTGAAGTCATGCACAATATCAGGACACAATTTTTTTCCAGCAGAAATATATTGTTTTGGTCTTTAATGGTTTTCACAGCTTTTTCTTTAACAACAGTGGCATCTTCAGTGGTATAATTCTTCTAGGCATTCATGATATTCTCTTTATCAGGGTTTTCTTTCATAGCTTTGACATTTCTTTCCATAGAGTATTGTGTCTAATGATCCTTGAAAGTCCTATGCTCCCTGATCTAGAGGCTGAATTAGAAATGTTGTGTTTGGGGGCAAGTAGAATAGTTCAATGTCTCAGGTATTGAATTCATGGGGTTCTGAGTGGCCAGGGGTATTGTTCAATATCAAAAGAACCAGCAAGGAACTTCCTGACTTTAGGGACAAAGCATTGATGGGACCAATCCAGAAAAAGGGTTCTCATTGCCCAGGCCTTCTTATTCTATAACCACAAAACTGTCAGCTGGTGTTTACCTTTTCCCTTCAAGGATAGGAGACTAGCAGCTTTATAGATAAGGTTAGTCTTCATCATAAACCTAACTTCATTTGCACAAAACATTATCCCTTCCTGCCTTAAATCCCAGTGCTCACTTCTTTTTCTTACTAATAAATGTCCTTTGTGGTATTTTGTTTTCCAGAAGAGGATACTTTCATCTTCATTTAAAAAACTGTTCAGGAGATACCCTTCATCCTTAATGATTTTTTTTTTTTTGTTTACTTTAGAGAGAGAGAGTGAGAGAGAGTGAGAGAACATATGCAGTGCAATCAGGGGAGAGAGGCAGAGGGACAGAGATCATCTTAATCAGGCTCCACACTGAGTATGGAGTCCAACACAAGGCTCAATCCCATGACCCTGGGATCACGACCTGAGCCAGAATAAGAGTGGGATGCTCAATGCAGCCACTCTGGAAAACAGTGTGGATGTTCGTCAAAAAATTAAAAATAGAACTACCCTACACCCCAGCAATCGCACTACTAGATATTTATCCAAATGATACAGGTGTGTTGTTTCAAAGGGACACATGTACCCTAATGTTTATAGCAGTGCTATTGACAATAGCCAGAGTATGGAAAGAGCCCAAATGTCCATCGACTGATGAATGGATAAAGAAGATGTGGTATATATATATATACAATGGAATATTACTTAGCGCTCAAAAAGAATGAAATCTTGCCATTTGCAACAACGTGGATGGAACTAAAGTGTATTACGCTAAGCGACAAGTCAATCAGAGAAAGACAAATATCATATGACTTCACTCATATGTGGAATTCAAGATAAAAAACAAAACATAAACGAAAAGAGGCAAAAATAACATAAAAACAGACAGGGAGACAAACCATAAGAAACTCTTAAATACATAAAACAAACTGAGGGTTGCTGGAGGGGTTTTGGGGGGGAATGGGCTAAATAGGCAAGGGGCATTAAGGAGGACACTTGTTGGGATGAGCACTGGTGTTATATGTAAGTGACGAACACTAAATTCTATTCCTAAGATCATTATTACACTATATGCTAACTAATTTGGATGTAAATTAAAAATAATAATTTTTTTTTTACAAATAGTTTATTGTCAAATTAGTTTCCACATAACACCCAGTGCTCATCCCCACAAGTGTCCTCCTCCATGCCCATCCCTCCTCCCCCCCACATCCATCAGTCCTCAGTTTTTGTCAGCATTCAAGAGTCTCTCATGGTTTGCCTCTCTCCCTTTCCCCCACCATTTCCGCTCTCCTTCTCCCCCTTGGTCCTCCGTTAAGTTCCTCCTAATCCTCCTATACGTGCACACATATAATATTTGTCCTTCTCTGCCTGACTTATTTCGCTCAGCATAACACCCTCAAGGTCCATCCATGTTGCTACACATGGCCAGATTTCATTGTTTCTCATTGCCATGTAGTATTCCATGGTATAGATAAACCACATCTTCTTGATCCATTCATCTGTTGATGGACACTTAGGCTCTTTCCATGTTTTAGCTATTGTGGAGAGTGCTGAAATAATAATTTTTAAAAGTGGGATGCTCAACCAACTGAGCCACTCAGGTGCCCCATCACCTCAATGATTTTCTTAATGGTATTTGGGAACTGTCTGCTGCTTCTTGGTCAGCAGAAGTTGTTTCTTCTGTTACCTCAACATTTTTAAAGCCAAACCTCTTCCTAAAATTATCAAACCATCCTTTGCTGGCATTGAATTCTCTAGCTTTAGATCCTTCAGCATCCTTTTTGCTTTAAGGTGTCATATACTGTCTTTGCTTTTTCTCAAAGGAGAGTCTGTCGGTATTCCTTTCTTATAGAAATCCTGTACCAAATAAAAGATGCATTTTCACACCAAGATCAAGTGGGATTCATTCCTGGGTTACAGGGCTGGTTCAACATTCGCACATCAATCAATGTGATACATCATATCAATAAAAGAAAAGATAAAAACCATATGATCCTGTCAATAGAGGCAGAAAAAGCATTTGACAAAATACAGCACCCCTTCTTAATAAAGACTCTCGAGAAAGTTGGGATAGAAGGAACCTACTTAAACATCATCAAAGCCATCTATGAGAAGCCTTCAGCTAACATCATCCTCAACGGGGAAAAACTGAGAGCTTTCCCCCTGAGATCAGGAACACGACAGGGATGCCCACTCTCACCACTGCTGTTTAACATAGTGCTGGAAGTCCTAGCATCAGCCATCAGACACCAAAAGGAAATCAAAGGCATCAGAATTGGCAAAGAGGAAGTCAAACTTTCACTCTTCGCAGATGACATGATACTCTACATAGAAAACCCGACAGACTCCACCAGAAGCCTACTAGAACTGATCCAACAATTCAGCCAAGTTGCAGGGTACAAAATCAACGTACAGAAATCGGTTGCATTTTTATACACCAACAATGAAGCAACAGAAAGAGAAATCAAGAAACTGATCCCATTCACAATTGCACAAAAAACCATAAAATACCTCGGAATAAACCTAATCAAGGATACAAGAGATCTGTATGAGGAAAACTATAGAAAACTTATGAAGGAAATTGAAGAAGACACAAAGAAATGGAAAAACATTCCATGCTCATGGATAGGAAGAATAAATATAGTTAAGATGTCATTACTGCCTAAGGCACTCTACACATTCAATGCAATTCCAATCAAAATTGCACCAGCATACTTCTCAAAACTAGAACAAACTATCCAAAAATTTGTATGGAACCACAAAAGACCCCGAATAGCCAAAGTAATCCTGAAAAATAAAACCAAAACGGGAGGGATCACCATCCCAGACTTTAGCCTCTACTACAAAGCTGTCATCATCAAGACAGTATGGTATTGGCACAAAAACAGACACATAGACCAATGGAACAGAATTGAGAACTCAGAAGTGGACCCAAAAGTATACAGCCAACTGATCTTTGACAAAGCAGGAAAGAATATCCAATGGAAAAAGACAGCCTTTTTAACAGATGGTGTTGGGAGAACTGGACAGCAACATGCAGAAGAATGAAACTAGATCATTTTCTCACACCATGCACAAAAATAAACTCAAAATGGATAAAGGACCTGAACGTGAGACAGGAAACTATCAACACCCTAGAGGAGAAAGCAGGAAACAACCTCCTTGACCTTCACCGCAGCAACTTCTTACTTGACACATCCCCAAAAGCAAGGGAATCAAGAGCAAAAATAAACTGTTGGGACCTCATCAAGATTAAAAGCTTCTGCACAGCCAAGGAAACAACCCAGAAAATTAATAGGCAACCAACCGAATGGGAAAAGATAGTTGCAAATGACATATCAGATAAAGGGTTAATATCCAGAATCTACAAGGAACTCACCAAACTACACGCCCGAAAAACAAACAACCCAGTGAAGAAATGGGCAGAAGATATGAACAGACACTTCTCCAAAGAGGACATCCAGATGGCCAACAGACACATGAAACGATGCTCAGCATCCCTCCTCATCAGGGAAATACAAATCAAAACCACACTGAGATACCACCTCACGCCAGTCAGAGTGGCTAAAATGAGCAAATCAGAGAACTCTAGATGCTGGCGAGGATGTGGAGAAACGGGCACCCTCCTACACTGTTGGTGGGAATGTAAACTGGTACAGCCCCTCTGGAAAACAGTGTGGAGGTTCCTCAGAAAACTCACAATAGAACTCCCCTATGACCCAGCAATAGCACTGCTAGGAATTTACCCAAGGGATACAGAAATGCTGAGGCATAGGAGCACATGTACCCCAATGTTCATAGCAGCACTCTCCACAATAGCTAAAACATGGAAAGAGCCTAAGTGTCCATCAACAGATGAATGGATCAAGAAGATGTGGTTTATCTATACCATGGAATACTACATGGCAATGAGAAACAATGAAATCTGGCCATGTGTAGCAACATGGATGGACCTTGAGGGTGTTATGCTGAGCGAAATAAGTCAGGCAGAGAAGGACAAATATCATATGTTTGCACGTATAGGAGGATTAGGAGGAACTTGACGGAGGAACAAGGGGGAGAAGAAGGGTGGAAATGGTGGGGGAAAGGGAGAGAAGCAAACCATGAGAGACTCTTGAATGCTGACAAAAACTGAGGACTGGTGGATGTGGGGGGGAGGGGGGATGGGCATAGAGGAGGGCACTTGTGGGGATGAGCACTAGGTGTTATGTGGAAACTAATTTGACAATAAACTATTTGTAAAAAAAAAAAAAAAGATGCATTTTCAATACAAGATAAGAATGTATTTTGCAAAAAAATGGAAGGCTTTTTTTTTAGCTTCAGCAATGGCTTCAGGAATCTCCCTCCCTTTCTCTCTCTCTCTCTCTCTCTTTCTTTCTTTCTTTCTTTCTTTCTTTCAATGGTCTTTATGCTGAATTCATTTATTTTAAAATGGCGGCAGCTGAAGCTGCAGAATTCGGTATACAGGACATATCAAGCAATTCAACTTTTTCTTACAATGTCATGACTTTGTTCTTGGGAGCACTTCCAACATCACTAGTGGCACTTTGTATGGGTCCTGTGTTGATACTCAAGGTTCATGGTATTTTACTTACCACATGAAAACACACGAGAACTGTGAGAGGTCACTTTTTATTGAGACTGGCAATTTACTGGAGAGTTGAACTGCGCACACAGATCATACATCATTTTAAATGAATACTTGCAACACTTGACCTCACTGCAATAGCAACAAGGGATGGCTGTAAAACTATTACAGCAGTACAATATATACTACAGTTAATTTTATGCTGTTAGGATTTAATACTGCAGCTTTATGTTGCTTACATTTCTTGACTGTGGATAGCACCATGTACGATCTGTAAGTATGTGCATAAGTTTTGATAAATTTTAACTTTTTATAATAGATTTGTATATATTTTCTGGAAGTACCTGATAAAATAGACTAATACTTACATATATTTTATGCATTGTTGACATACATAACCTTTAAATTTTTCTATATTTTTAGGCTACACAGTTCACCTACAGGTTTTTTTCAAAGTGTCACAAATCTCAAAAAAAATTTCCAGTATGATTACTGAAAAAAAATCCATGTATAAGTGGACCCACACAGTTCAAACCTGTGTTGTTCAAGGGTCAACTATATATCTATATCTCTGAAATTTCCCACATATCCTATTATTTCTATTCTCAGCTTCTAGTAGGCAATAAATCAATGTTTCCACAGATTTGCTGACTGGTATTGTGAGGAAAATGTTTGTCATTAAATGTTCCTGTAATTCCATTCTTAGAAAAGACAGAAAGTTCCATATGCTCTAGGAAAATTCCATTTTCATTGTTAAATTTAGGCTTAAATTGGGCGAAACAATAAAGTAAAAACAAAATAATCTGTTTTCTTCCAAAGGAAGAGTTCCTTAAACATGTATATTTTTATAAGACAGATTTTATCTAAAACACAGGAGTATCCCACAGACTTGGTAAACTTGATTCTTATTCTTACTTCTATCCAGTTATGAGTATTAACAGAAGAATTTGTCCCCCATCTAAACAAATAAAACTATGGCATAGTAGGATGACACCTGATGAGGGAGATATGAAGAGAATTTTTCTGACCTGGAAATGTATAAACAGAGTAAGAATCAATTTGCTCAATGCCTAGAATATTAGAAGTTCAGATTACCTTCAGAAACTTAAAATACACTTTAGGAAAAATAAAATAAAATAAATATTAATAAATTTATAATACTAACCTCTTCATATATTTTAGAGCATATTTTTTCAATTAAGGCTATATTATTATGGCTAATATTCATTGAATGTTTTCTTTTGAACACTCTTCTAAGCTCCTTAATACATTATCTTAATTATTCTTTTTACTAGGCAAAGAACTTTATTAACCTGGTTTCAAACTTTATTTCCAGGCTTCTTCAGCTTAATTAGCTGCAAATAATAAATTGCGTATAAGCAAAATCTGAAGAGCTGCCGTGTCCAAGGGGCTTGGGCTTAAAAATATTAGAGATTTAGATTTTATCAGATCCATGAACAAAATTTTTAAAAAGCAGTCATAATATAAAATAGCAGCTCCTAGTAACTTCTTCAAGTTTTATCTTCTTCAGAAGTTGACTCAGTTCAGTTTGTTTCATTCTTGGAAGCTTCATCAAATTTCTCCACAAGATCTGGAACTTCATCATGATCCTCCTTTCTGTGCTTTCCATCCACAGATTGTTTGGGCAGAGCTTCAGCTAATCTTCTTAAACTAGTCAGACTCTCTGTACCAAATCGGTTTAAGATACTGGGAAGCATTTCTGTCAGCTGCTTTGTCTCAGCATGGCCTGTGATGCTGGTTAAAGTGTTCTCTGCCAGGGATGCCTGAACTTTAGGGTTGTTAAAGTGGATCACTGTTCCTTGGTTTATGAACATATTAATTTCTTCAATACCAGAGACATTGTTTACCACTAACTTCTTTAAGGAAAACTGAAATTTTTATCATCTGCTGTCGCTGTTCTGTGAATCACCTTCTTCTTTTGGGGAGCAGTTTCTTTCCCACCAATATGCACTTGTAGTTTCTTTCATCTTGTTGGAATGGAAATGGGACCATGCAGGGGACTAGGGTTGGTACTCAGGGGTCTCAAGTGGACCAGCTGAGATTAGGTGAACACACGCAGGGATGCAAGATGGCAGCTAGAGCTTTATTTTTAAATCACAAACAGCTCTGTTAAATAGGTATCATAATTAGCTCAGAATTGGACCCAAAAGTATACAGCCAACTAATCTTTGACAAAGCAGGAAAGAGTATCCAGTGGAAAAAAGACAGCCTCTTTAACAGATGGTGCTGGGAGAACTGGAGAGCAACATGGAGAAGAATGAAACTAGATCATTTTCTCACACCATACACAAAAATAAACTCAAAATGGATAAAGGACCTGAACGTGAGACAGGAAACCATCAAAACCCTAGAGGAGAAAGCAGGAAACAACCTCCTTGACCTTCACCGCAGCAACTTCTTACTTGACACATCTCCAAAAGCAAAAGAATCAAGAGCAAAAATAAACTGTTGGGACCTCATCAAGATTAAAAGCTTCTGCACAGCAAAGGAAACAACCCAGAAAATTAATAGGCAACCAACGGAATGGGAAAAGATAGTTGCAAATGACATATCAGATAAAGGGTTGATATCCAGAATCTACAAGGAACTCACCAAACTACACGCCCGAAAAACAAACAACCCAGTGAAGAAATGGGCAGAAGATATGAACAGACACTTCTCCAAAGAGGACATCCAGATGGCCAACAGACACATGAAACGATGCTCAGCATCGCTCCTCATCAGGGAAATACAAATCAAAACCACACTGAGATACCACTTCACGCCAGTCAGAGTGGCTAAAATGAGCCAATCAGAGAACTCTAGATGCTGGCGAGGATGTGGAGAAACGGGCACCCTCCTACACTGTTGGTGGGAATGTAAACTGGTACAGCCCCTCTGGAAAACAGTGTGGAGGTTCCTCAGGAAACTAACAATAGAACTCCCCTATGACCCAGCAATAGCACTGCTAGGAATTTACCCAAGGGATACAGGACTGCTGATGCATAGGAGCACATGTACCCCAATGTTCATAGCAGCACTCTCAACAATAGCCAAAAACATGGAAAGAGCCTAGGTGTCCATCAACAGACAAATGGATCAAGAAGATATAGTTTATCTATATGATGGAATACTACATGGCAATGAGAAAGAATGAAATGTGGCCATAGCAACATGGATGGACCTTGAGGATGTTATGCTGAGCAAAATAAGTCAGGCAGAGAAGGACAAATACCGTATGTTTGCACGTATAGGAGGATTAGGAGGAACTTAACGGAGGACCATGGAGGAGAAGAAGAGGGGAAATAGTGGGGGAGTGGGAGAGAGGCAAACTATGAGAGACTCTTGAATGCTGAGAACAGGACTGATGGGTGTGGGGGGAAGGGGGGTGATGGACATGGAGGAGGGCACTTGTTGGGATGAGCACTGGGTGTTATATGGAAACTAACTTGACAATAAACTATTTGTAAAAAAAAAATTAAAGTGAATATAGGAGCTAACTAACTAACTAAAATGCACAAATGTTACTAGGAGGAAATGCACAAAAAACCATTATTAGAACTCTACAACCATAAAAACAGGACAGATACTTTGTGATTTTGAAGGGATAAAAGGGTGGTAAAAAGAGATCCAAGATAATGTAGAATTGTCTCAAACTATCTGAAAGCCAAGCAAAAGAAAAGGATTTAGATTTAGTCTGTGAGACTCAAAGACCAGGACCAGTGGGTAAAATTTACAGGGAATCAGGATTAGCTGAATATAAGGAAAAATTTTTCTGTAATCTTAATAGTACAAAGATAGAATGGACTGCATTACTAGGTAATAAGTTCTTATTACAGGTGGTGTTTCAATCAGAAGCTGTACAATTAGGAAAGATGCTGAACAGGGCGCCTGGGTGGCTCAGTCTGTTAAGCGTCCCACTTCGGCTCGGTTCATGATCTCACAGTTCATGGGTTCGAGCCCCGCATCGGGCTCTGTGCTGATCATGATCTCACAGTTCGTGGGTTCGAGACCTGTGTCAGGCTCTGTGCTGACAGCTAGCTCAGAGCCCGGAGACTGTTTCAGATTCTGTATCTCCCTCTCTCTCTGACCCTCCCCTGCTCACACTGTCTCTCTCTCAGAAATAAATGAAACATTTAAAAAATTTTAAAAATTTAAAAATAAAAAGGAAGGATGCTGAACTCAGGATTAAATGATCTATAATATTTCTTCTAGTCTTGGAACTGTCTGAATCTGCTAGATTTCGCTCCTAGCGAATTATTTTGAGCTCCTAGCGAATTATTTTGAGCTCCAAAGAAACCATTTCTGTATAGATTAAAGATTTGGTGGGGCGCCTGGGTGGCTCAGTTGGGTGAGCTTTGGCCTCAGGTCATGATCTCACGGTTCGTGGGTTCAAGCCCCACGTCGGGCTCTGTGCTGACAGCTAGCTCAGAGCCTGGAGCCTGTTTCAGAGTCTGTATCTCCGTCTCTCTCTGACCCTCCCCTGCTCACGCTGTCTCTCTCTCTCTCTCTCTCTCTCAGACATAAATAAAACATTTTTTAAAATTAAAAAAAAAAAAGATTTGGAGAGATGAAGTGGAACGTGGGGAAAAAGCCACCCTGATAGTTCTATGCTTCTGTACATTGAGGATAATAATACCTACCATTGTTGTAAATATTGAATGGATTACTCCTTGTTAAGTACTTTGTGCTATGCCTAGCGTTCTTGGCAGTGATCAGTAAAAAGTGACTATATTAATCATGATAGGCTAGGTTAGGCTGTGATGACAGACAACACCCAAATCTTAATGACTTACAGTGGCAATGGTTTACTTCTCACTCAGTATTGTGAACTGACTGTAGTTTTGTTCTACATCATCTTTTTATTTTTTAAATGTTCATTTGTTTTTGAGAGAGACAGAGAGCATGTAAGCAGGGGGAGAAGTGGGGAGGTGGAGAGAGAGAGAATCTGAAGCAAGCTTGGCAAAAGAGCAAAGCCTGACATGGGGCTCAAACCCATGAATCGTGTAATCACGACCTGAGCCAAAGTTACATGCTCAACCTACCGAGCCACCCAGGCATCCCTACATCATCTTTACTCCTGGACCCAGGCTTTCTGTCTGAAATATTGCCTGTCTTATGGAAGAAGAAAAAGAGGCAGGCAAACCACTCATAAGCTCTTAAAGCTTCTACCTAGACCTCATACATGCCACCACTTTTACTAGAGGAAATTATATGGTCTGGTGGGTTTCTTTCTTTCTTTAATCAGTAATTGTGATTCTTTATTTCTTTTTTTAATTGAAGTATAGTTGACACACAATATTACATTATTTTCAGGTATAAAAATAGTGATTAGACAGCTCTATATGCTATCCTCACCACAAATTATCAGTAATTATTTATTTATTTAAAAAGTTTTCTAAAAAATTAAATCCAAGTTAGTTAACATATAGTGTAATAATGATTCCAGGAATAGAATTTAGTGACTCATCACTTACATATAACACCAGTGCTCATCCCAACGAGTGTTCTCCTTAATGCCTCTCGCCCATGTAGCCCTTCCCCCCACCTGAACCCCCTCCTTAGCAACTCTAAGTTTGTTCTCTGTATTTAAGAGTCTCTTATGGTTTGTCTTCCTCTCTTTTTATATTATTTTTGCTTCCCTTCCCTTATGTTCATTTGTTTAAAATTCCACATGAGTGAAGTCATATGATATTTGTCTTTCTCTGACTGACTTATTTCGCTTAGCATAATACACTAATTTGTTGCAAATGGTAAGATTTCATTCTTTTTGATTGCCGACTAATAGTCAATATATCATATCTTCTTTATCCCTTCATCAGTTGATGGACATTTGGGCTTTTTCCATATTTTGGCTATTGTCGATAGCACTGCTATAAACATTGGGTTGCATGTGCCCTTTCAAATCAGCACTCCTGTATCCTTTGGATAAATACCTAGTAGTGCAGTTGCTGGATCATAGGGTAGTTCTATTTTTAATTTTTTGAGGGACCTCCAAACTATTTTCCAGAGTGGCTGCACCAGTTTGCTATTCCCACCAGTGCAGTGCAAAAGGGTTCCTTCCTTTTTCTCCACCGCCTCACCAACATCTGTTGTTGCCTGAATTGTTAATTTTAGCCATTCTTACAGGTGTGAGGTGGTATCTCATTGTGGTTTTGATTTGTATTTCCCTGATGATGAGTGATGTTGAACATTTTTCATGTGTCTGTCAATCATCTGGATGTCTTGTTTGGAGAAGTGTCTGTTCATGTCTTCAGCCCATTTCTTCACCGGATTATTTGTTTTTTGGGTGTTGAGTTTGAGAAGTTCTTTATAGATTTTGGATACTAACCCTTTACCTGATACGTTATTTGCAAATATCTTCTCCCATTCTTTAGGTTGCCTTTTAGTTTTGCTGGTTGTTTCCTTCACTGTGCAGAAGATTTTGTTTTTAAGTTTATTTATTTATTTTGAGAGAGACAGAGACCATGTGAGTGAGGGAGTGGTAGAGAGAGAGGGAGACAGAGATCTGTGCCTCTAGTGCAGAGCCCAATGTGGGGCTGTAACCCACGAAACTGCAAGATCATGACCTGAGTTGAAATCAAGAGTTGGACGCTTAACTGACTGAGGCACCCAGGTGCATCGAAGTTATTTATCTCAATGAGGTCCCAATAGTACATTTTTGCTTTTGTTTTCTTTGCCTCTGGAGACATGTCAAGAAAGAAGTTGTTGCAGCCAAGGTCAAAGAGGTTATTGCCTGTAGTCTCCTCTAGGATTTTGATGGCTTCTTGTTTTACGATTAAGTCTTTAATCCATTTTGAATTTTATTTTTGTGTATGGTATAACAAAACGGTTCAGGTTCATTCTTCTGTATGTCACTGTCCAGTTTTCCCAACACCATTTGCTGAAGAGATGGTCTTTTTCCCTTTGGATATTCTTTCTTGCTTTGTCAAAAAGATTAGTTGGCCATATGTTGTGGGTCCATTTCTGGGTTCTCTATTCTTGTTCCATTGATCTATGTGTCTATTCTTGTGCCAGTACTCTACTGTCTTGATGATTACAGCTTTGTAATATAGCTTGAAGTCCGGAATTATAATGCCTCCAGCTTTTGCTCTGTTTTTCAGGTTTGCTTTGGACATTTGAGGTCTTCTGTGGTTCCATACAAATTTTAGGATTGTTTGTTCTAGCTTTGTAAATAAATGCTGGTATTATTTGATAGGGATTGCTCAGTAACTATTTAAATGTACATGAACCAAATACTCCAATAAGAAGGTGGAGAGTGGTAGAATTGATTTTAAAAATGATTCATCTATATTCTTTCCATGAAAGACTGATGTTAGATCACAATACAATGAAAAGATGAAAGATTTGCATGAGCTCGTTCTATGCAAATAGTAGCCAAAAAAAGAATCAGATCAGCCATATTGATATGTGTATGTATATCTATTAGGGACACTTGAAGTTAGTATAATATGATTTATGTATAGTACCTTGTGCTGTGCCTGGGATATTGCCAGATAAGTCTTAATTTTATGGACCTTAAAGACCATGTTATGGTTGAATATATGTATTTGGATTTATATCATCTTCATATGACTATATCTCATGTAACATCAGTGAACAATTCTGTGATATAATGCTTTTATAAAAATAGAAATTCAGAGAATGTAAGAAGTGAAACCAACACTCAGGATCATAATTGTGTTGGGTCAGTAGGAATACTGGGCATTGTGTTCTCTCTTGTGTTTCAACTCTTGCTTAATATATAAAGACAGAGTAGTAGAAAATGACCTGGTATATTCAGTGAAAACAAAATCAGGAGATGTGGTGGTTTTCAAAGTATGGCCACAAATTCCCTTCAGAAAGTAGAGACATCCCTATGGAAATTTATATTGGTTGTCTGATTATAAAGGAAAAAAGGCTCATAAAAATGAAACAATATGGAAATAAAATATGAAAGCCTTCCAGAATTTTTATGATGCATATACAAATACATACATGCTTTTACAAAGCTGGCATCATACAATGCATTCTATTCTATAATTTTTTCCATTAATAAATTGTGATCTTTTTATATCAATACTATTAGATCTTTCTTCCTATTATTAAAACTAAAACTGCCTAATATAGAGGGCCTATAAAAGTCTGGAAAAATAGACAAATACACATAACAATTGATTTATTGATATGATATTACAAATCATATCGATATGAGATGTTCAGTGAGTTATCCTTCATTAGCAATGTATAGTTCAATGAGCTGTGCAAATTGCAATGAACATGATACATAAATGCAGTATTTCCCTCAATCTCTGCATATGCATATGAAGTGCATTGCCTCAGTTGATTGTGGCATTCGTTTCACCAAATAAGCCTGTCCTTTTATTGTCCACCAGAAGTGGGTACACAAGAAGGGGGTGAATATCTGATTTTTAAATAACTCTGTGTTTCTAGACTCTGTGGCCATTCTGTATATCATTGTGTAGATATATTGTAATTTATTTAACCAGTCCTTTTCTTAATCTCAAAAGAAAACATTTAGGGGCGCCTGGGTGGCTTAGTCGGTTAAGCGTCCGACTTTCGCTTGGGTCATGATCTCGCGGTTTGTGGGTTCGAGCCCCGCGTCGGGCTCTGTGCTGACTGCCAGCTCAGAACCTGGATCCTCTTTCGGTCTGTGACTCCCTCTCTCTCTGACCCTCCCCTGCTCACGCTGTCTCTCTCTCTCCTAGAAATAAATAAAAATGAAAAAAAAAAGAAAACATTTAATTAAAAGTACACATTTAGTTTGCAAAGATAAGATAATTTTTCATCATATTTTATATTTCATTTCACTTGCCCTCATTTTAACTTAATTTAGGGTTCACTACAACTTTCAATTCAATTTTGAGACTATTTACTTATTTATTTATTTAATTTTTTTTAATTTTTAAAAAAAATTTTAATGTTTATTTTTGAGACAGAGAGAGACAGAGCATGAGCAGAGGAGGGGGAGAGAAAGAGGGAGACACAGAATCTGAAGCAGGCTCCAGACTCTGAACTGTTAGCACAGAGCCCAACATAGGGCTCAAACTCATGGACCGTGAGATCGTGACCTGAGCCAAAGTCGGATGCTTAACCAGCTGAGCCACCCAGATGCCCAAATTCCGAGATTTTTTGAATTGAAGTGTAATTAACATACAGTGTTATATTAGTTTCAGGTTTATAACATATTAATTCAACAATTCTATATATTACTCAATGCTCACCAGAAGTGTAGTCACTGTACAGCATTATTAGAGTGCTACTGACATGGGCTATATTTCCCATGCTGTACTTTTCATCTCTGTGGCTTACTTCTTTTATAACTAGACATTTGTACCTCTTAACCCCATTCACCTATTTTGCCCATCATCCCATCTACCTCCCCTCTGGCAACCACCAGTTTGTTCTCAACACAAAAAAAAGCTCCAAGCAATCTGATTTAAAAATGTCAGAGGACCTGAATAGACATTTTCCCAAAGAGACATACTGATAACCAACAGACAGATGAAAAGATGCTCGACATCACTAATCATCAGGAAAGTATATATCAAAACCACCATGAGATATCACCTCACCTTAGTCAGAAAGCTAATATTAAAAATATAAGAAATAAGGGCGCCTGGGTGGCTCAGTCAGTTAAGCGGCTGACTTCAGCTCAGGTCATGATCTCACAGTCTAGTCTGTGAGTTCGAGCCCCGTGTCGGGCTCTGTGCTGACAGCTCAGAGCCTGGAGCCTGTTTCAGATTCTGTGTCTCCCTCTCTCTCTGCACTCCCCAGCTTGTGCTCTGTCTCTCTCTGTCTCAAAAACAAATAAATGTTAAAAAAAATTTTTTTTTAAATACAAGAAATAACAGATGTTGGCAAGGATGTGGAGAAAAGGGAGCCATCATACACTGTTGGTAGGAATGTGAATTGGTGTAATTACTATGGAAAACAGTATGGAAATTCCTCAAGAAATTAACAATAGAACTCCCTTATGACCCAACAATAGCACTGCTAGGAATTTACCCAAGGGATACAGGACTGCTGATGCATAGGGGCACATGTACCCCAGTGTTCATAGCAGCACTCTCAACAATAGCCAAAACATGGAAAGAGCCTAAGTGTCCTTCAACGGACGAATGGATCAAGAAGATATGGTTTATCTATATGATGGAATACTACATGGCAATGAGAAAGAATGAAATCTGGCCATGCATAGCAACATGGATGGACCTTGAGGGTGTTATGCTGAGCGAAATAAGTCAGGCAGAGAAGGACAAATATCATATGTTTGCACGCTTAGGAGGATTAGGAAGACCTTAACGGAGGACCGTGGGGGAGAAGAAGGGGGTAAATAGTGGGGGAGAGGGATGGAGGCAAACCATGAGAGACTCTTGAATGCTGAGAACAAACCTAGGGCTGATGGGGGTGGGGGGGAAGGGAAGGGGGATGATGGGCATGGAGGAGGGCACTTGTGGGGGTAAGCACTGGGTGTTATATGGAAACCAACTTGACAATAAACTACTTAATTTAAAAAAGAAAAAAAAATTCCCTGAAGTGTCAGGTTCTGGTGAACAGGGCACACTGCACTATAGGGCACTACAGGACCTCTTCCACATAAAACCACTACTTTCAAGAGCAAAAGATGTAGCTGACTTGCCTAACACATAGAAACAGACACAGAGAGGTAGACAAAATGAGAAGACAGAGGAATATGTCCCAAATGAAAGTACAGGACAAAATCACAACAGGAGGTTTAAGCAAAATAGAAATATATAATATGCCTGATAAATAACTTAAAGTGATAATCATGGAGATACTCACTGGACTTCTGAAAAGGGTGGAGGACATCAGGGAGACCCTTGACAAAGAGACAGGGAAAAAAAATAACAATCAGAGATGAAGAATTCAGTAAATGAAATTAAAAATACACTAGATGGAATAAATAGTAGGCTATAGGAAGCAGAGGAATATATAAGTAACCTGAAGGATAGAATAATGGAAATCAATCAAGCTGAACAGGTGAGGGACAAACAAATACTGCATAATGAAAATAGACTTATTAAAGACTATTAGTGACTCCATCAAGCATAATAACATTTGCATTATAGGAATCCCAAGAGAAGAAAAACAGGGGCAGAAAATATATTTCAAGAAATAATAACTGAAAATTTCCTGAATCTGAGGAGTAAAATAGAGATCCAGATTCAAGGGGCACAAAAATCCTCTACCAAATTCAACCCAAAGAGGTCCACACCAAGATATGTATTAATTAAAATAGCAAAAAATAGTGATAAAAATTTTATACAATTATAAAAGGAAGACAGTTATATACAAAGGAAACCCTATGAGACTATCAGCTGATTTTTTAGCAGAAACTTTGCAGGCTAGAAGGGAATGGCATAATAAATTTTTTTAATGTTTTATTTATTTTTGAGAGAGAGATAGAGACAGTGTGAGCAGGGGAGGGTCAGAGAGAGAGAGAGAGGCATAGAATTAGAAGCAGGCTCCAGGCTCTGAGCTGTCAGCACAGAGCCCGATGCGGGGCTAGAACCAACAAACCATGAGATCATGACCTGAGCTGAAGTCGGACGCTCAACTGAGCCACCCAGGCGTCCTGGGAATGGCATAAAAATTCAAAGTGCTGAAAAGGAAAAATTTGCAACCAAGAGAAGGACAAAATAAAAGGATGTAAAATATTATATCAAATATCTGAAACATGGAGAGGATTAAGAATGAGTTCAAAATTAAGTGACTATCAGCTTAATATAGACTGCTATATGCTGAAGATATTATATATAAACCATATAATAATAGATATGAAAAAAAAAAGAGTGAGAAATCACAAGTATTTCCCTAAAGAAAGCCAACTAATCATGAGGGAAGAGAGCAAGAGAAGAAAGAAACAGAGAGGAATACAAAAGCAACCATAAAACAAGTAAAAGAAAAATGCCAACAAATACACACATACCAAGAATTACTTTGTAAGTAAATGAACTAAATGCTCCAATCAATAGACATGGAATGATGAAATGGATAATGCCTATGAGAGACTAATTTCAGACCTAAAGATAACTGCAGATCAAAAGTGAAGGGATGGAGAAACATTTGTTATGCAAATGGAAGTGAAAAGAAAGCAAGTAGCAATACTT
This sequence comes from Proteles cristata cristata, assembly GCA_017311185.1. Classification (NCBI taxonomy): domain Eukaryota; kingdom Metazoa; phylum Chordata; class Mammalia; order Carnivora; family Hyaenidae; genus Proteles; species Proteles cristata. Next base: position 118,489 of record JAESUZ010003725.1, read on the forward strand.
ATATAGTAAAAATATACTTTAAAACCAAGGCTGTAACAAGAGACAAAGAAGGACACTATATAATCATAACTGGTACAATACAATAAGAAGATATAACAATTGTAAATATTTATGCACCCAACATGTAGGAATTCAAGTATATAAATCAGTTAATGCCAAACATAAAGGAACTAATCAATAATAATACAATAATAATAAGGGAATTTAACACCCCACTTACATCAATGGACAGATTATCCAAACAAGAAAACAGTGGCTTTGAATGACATATTGGACAAGATGGATCTAACAGATATATTCAGAACATTCCATTCTAAAACAGCTGAATACACATTGTTTTCAAGTGAACATGAAACATCCTCCAAAATAGATCACATATTAGGACCCAAATCAACTCTGATCAAATTAAAAAATACTGAAGTCATACCATACATCTTCTCTGACCACAGTGCTATGGAACTAGAAATCAACCACAAGAGAAAACTGTAAAGCATATGAACACATGGGAGGTTAAATAACATGCTACTAAACAATGAATGGGTCAACCAAACAATCAAAGATGAAATGAAATTAAACATGGAGACAAATGAAAATGTTACATGAAAATGAAAATACAATGGTTCAAAATTGGGGGGATGCAGCAAATGCTGTTCTAAGAGGAAAGTTTATAGCAATACAGGTAAATTCAAGAAGCAAGAAAAATCTTAAATAAACAATTTAACCTTACATATAACAGAACCAGAAAAAGAATAAAAAACAAACCTCAAAACTAGTAGAAGGAAAGAAATAATAAAGATTAGAGCAGAAATAAGCAAAATAGAAACAAATAAACAAAACAACAACAGCAACAACAAAAGAGAACAGATCAATGAAACCAGGAGTTGGTTCTTGGAAAAGATCAACACAATCAATAACCTTTAGCCAGGCTCATAAAAAAAAAGGACCCCAAAAAATAAAATGAGAAGTGAAAGAGGAGAAACAACAACTGACACCACAGAAATACAAAAGATTGTAAGAGAAAATTATGAAATATTATATGCCAACAAATTGGACAACCTACAAGAAATGGATAATTTTCTAGAAATGCCTAACCTCCCAAAACTGAATCAGGAAGAAATAGAAAATTTGAACAGTCTGATTACCAGCAATGAAATTGAATCAGTAATCAAAAAACTCCCAGCAAGCCGAAGTCCAGGGCCAGGTGTCTTGACAGGTGAATTCTACCAAACATTTAAAGAGTAGGTACCTATTCTTCTCAAACTATTCCCCCCCCCAAAAAAAAATAGAAGAGGAAGAAAAGCTTCCTAATTTGTTCTATGAAGCCAAAATTACATTGATCCCCAAATCAGATAAAAACACAATAAAAAAAGAGAACTACAGGCCGATATCTCTGAATAATGTAGATGCAAAAATCCTTAACAAAATATTAGCAAATTGAATCCAATAATACATTAAAAAAAGTCATTCACTGCAAACAAGTAGGATTTATCCCTGGGATGCAAAGGTTGCTCAATATTTGCAAGTCAACCAATATGATACATCACATCAATTAAAAAAGGGATAAAAACCATATGATCATTTCAACAGATGGAGAAAAAGCATTTGACAAAGTACAACATCCATTCATGATAAAAAGCCTTACAAAGCAGGATTAAAGAAAACATACCTCAACAAAATAAAGTCTTTTTATGAAAACCCACAGTTATCATCATTCTCAGTGGTGAAAAGCGGAGAGCGTTTCCCCTAAGATCAGGAAAAAGACAAGGATGTCCATTCTCACCACTAGTATTTAACATAGTACTGGAAATCCCAGCCACATCAATCAGACAAGAAGGAATAAGGGGCATCTATATTGTTAAGGAAGAAGTAAAAACTTTCACTCTGCAGCCAACATGATACTCTACCTAGAAAACCCTAAAGACTCCACCAAAAAACTATTAGTACTGATAAATGAATTCAGTAAGGTTGCAGGATACAAAACCAACATACAGAGAGGAGTTAAGATAGTGGAGAATTAAGGGGACAGGAATTTCCCTTGTCCCTCAAATACAGCTGTATCGAGGTAAGAACACTTGGAACACCCAGGAAATCATTCTGCAGAGTGAAAGAAAGATCTCCACAGGTAGAGGGAGACAGCTTGGTGGGACAGAGGTGCATGTATGTGAATTGGGGGAGATAAAACAACGTAGGCACAAAGGGGAGGGAATCCCTTCTGTGGAAAAACAAAAAGAAGAGAAAGAGGTGGATTGCAGTACTGAATTAGTACAAGAGGAAAACCTCTCTGGACCATGGACTGAGGAACAAGAAATACAGAGAGTGCCAGTTTCTACTTTGTAAACAGCTTCAGGAGCTGAAGATTGGAGTTTTCAAAAGTGTGTGACTTTTGTCCTGGCTATGGGTGCACACCTGGTGGCAGGGGACAGGGAGTGAGCCAGCCCCTGGGCATGGTAGTGATCTCAGGGGCAAACTGGGAGAGAACAGTCCCCTTTCTCAAATCCTGTGGGAAGAGGTTTATTGCATCCCCAAGGACAAAAGACCTTACAGGTGCCAGCCAAAGGCCCTTTATCAATAGGGCCGAATGGCACTACATCAGAACAGAATCTACGTGGTGTAGGGCCACTTAAGACACTGGGTTTTGAATCCCAGCCTAGTGCCTGGGAGGTGTGGGAGAACTGTGGAGCAGGGCAAGCCAACTGCCACAGTTTTCTGTGAGAGTTACCAGAACAGCATGATTTGAAGAAGCAAGACCCCAAATAGCCAAAACAATCTTGAAAAAAAAGAACAAAACTGGAGATATCATAGTTCCAGACTTCAACTTATATTAAAAAGCTGCACTAATCAAAACAATCTGGTGCCTGCACAAAAATAGGCATATAGATCAATGGAATAGAATAGAAAGCCCAGAAATAAACCCATGTTTATACGGTGAATTAATCGTTGACAAAGGAGGAAGGAATATGCAATGGGAAAAAGACAGCTTCAACAAACGGTGTTGGGAGGTAAATTCAAAATGGATTAAGGACCTACATGTAAGACCTGAAACTATAAAAATCCTAGAAGAAATCACAAGCAGTAATTTTTCTGGCATCAGCCATAGCAGCATTTTCCTAGATATGTCTCTTGAGGCAAGAGAAATAAAAGCAAAAATAAACTGTTGGGACTACATCAAAACAAAAACTTCTGCACAGCAAAGGAAACAATCAACAAAAACAAAAAAACAACATACTGAATGGGAGAAGATATTTGCAAATGATATATCCAATAAACGGTTTTTATTCAAGATGTATAAAGGAATGATACAGCTCAGCACCCAAAAGCAAATAATCCAATTAAACACGAGCAGAAGACATGAAAAGACATTTCTCCATCAAGATATGCAGATGGCCAGCAAATACATGAAGAGATGCTCAATATCACTCATCATCAGGGAAATGCAAATTAAAACCATAATAAGATATCACCTTGTCAGAATGGCTAACATCAAAAACATTGAGAAACAATCAGTGTTGGAGAGGATGTAGAGAAATAGGAACCCTCATGCACTGTTGGTGGGAGTACGCACTAGCAGAGCCACTGTAGAAGATGGTATGGAGGTTCCTCAGAAAGTTAAAAATGGAACTACCTACCCTACAATCCAGTAATTGCATTACTGGATATTTACCAAAAAAATACAAAAATACCAATTCAAAGGGATGCATGCATCCTTACATGTATTGCAGCATTATTTATAATAGCCCAATTATAGAAGCAATCCAAATGTCCAATGATAGATAAATGGATAAAGGTGTGGTGTATATATATAGTATACTATAGTGTGTGTGTGTGTGTGTGTGTGTGTGTGTGTGTGTGTGTGTGTGTGTGTAGAGAGAGAGAATTATATATACTTATATATACAGACTGAATTATATTGTTTCATATATATGTGTGTGTGTGTATATATATATATATAATTCAAAAAGCAATTCAGTCATTAAAAAGAATAAAATCTTGGGGTGCATGGGTGGCTCAGTCAGTTAAGTGTCTGACTTTGGCTCAGGTCATGATCTCCCAGTTTGTGGGTTTGAGCCCCGCATCAGGCTCTGTGCTGACAGCTCAGAGCCTGGAGCCTACTTTGGATTCTGTGTCTCCCCCTCTCTCTGCCCCTTGCTCGCTCTCTCTCTCTCTCTCTCTCTCTCTCAAAAATAAATAAACATTAAAATTTTTTTAAAGAATAAAATCTTGCCATTTGCAACAACATGGATGCACCTAGAGAGTATAATCCTGAGTGAAATAAGCCAGTCAGAGAAGGACAAATACCATATGATTTCACTCATATGTGGAATTTAAGAAACAAAACAAATGAGCAAAGGGGGAGAAAAAAGGAAAGAAAGACAAACCAAGAAACAGAGAGTAGGGGGATGAGTGAATGAGTGAAGTAGGTGATAAGGATGAGAGAGTACACTTACCAAGACGAGCACGGAATAATGTATACAAGTCTGGCTAGGGGTTTATCAATTTTATTTTTTCAAAAAACCAGCTCTTAGTTTCATTGATCTGTTCTACTGTTTTCTTGGATTCTATACTGTTTACTTCTGCCCTGATCTTTATTATTTCTCTTCTTCTGCTGGACTTGGGGTTTCTTTGCTGTCCTTCTTCTAGTTACTTTAGGTGCACTGTTAGATTTTGTATTTGGGATTTTTCTTGTTTCTTGAGATTGGCCTGGATTGCAAGGAATTTTCCTCTTAGGACTGCCTTCGCTGCTTCCCAAAGGGTTTGGAGTGTCGTGATTTCATTTTAATTTATATCTATATATTTTAAAATTTCTTCTTTAACTCCCTGGTTGACCCATTCATTCTTTAGTAGGATATTCCTTAACCTCTTCCATTTGGAGGTTTTCCAAACTTTTTTCTGTGGTTGATTTCAAGTTTCATAGCATTGTGATCTGAAAATGTGCATGGTATGATTTCAATTCTTTTATATTTATTGAGGGCTGTTTTGTGACCCAGTATGTGATCTATCTTGGAAAATGTTCCATGTGCACTTGAGAAGAATGTGTATTTTCTGCTTCTTTAGGATGAAAAGCTCTGCATATAGTCAAGTCCATCTGATCCAGTGACTCATTCAGGGCCATTGTTTCTTTATTGATTTTCTGCCTAGATGATCTGTCCATTGCTGTAAATGGAGCAATTACTACATTCTTGCCAATAAGATTGCTTACCTTTGAGATTAATTATTTTATATATTTGGGTGTTTCTGAATTGAGTGCATAAACATTTATAATTGTTAGCTCTTCTTGATGGATAGACCTCATAATTATGATATAATGCCCTTCTTCATCTCTTATTATGGTCTTTAGTTTAAAATTTTTTAATGTTTTATTTATTTCTGAGAGAGAGAGAGAGAGAGAGAGAGAGAGAGAGACAGACAGACAGACAGACAGACAGCGTGGGCAGGGGAGGGTCAGAATCTCAAACAGGCTCCAGGCTGTGAGCTAGCTGTCAGCACAGAGCCCGACCCGGGGCTCCAACCCATGGACCATGAGATCATGACCTGAGCTGAAGTCGGACGCTTAACCAACTGAGCCACCCAGATGCCCCTGGTCTTTAGTTTAAAATCTAGTTTGTCTGATATAAGTATGGTTGCTTCAGCTTTCTTTTGACTTCACTCAGTAGCATGATAGATGGTTCTCCATCCCCTCACTTTCAGTCTGAAGGTGTCCTTAGATCTAAAATAAGTCTCTTGTAGACAACAAATAGATGGATCCTGTTTTTTTTTGTTTTTTTAATCCATTCTGATACCCTATGTCTTTTTACAGGAGCATTTAGTTCATTTATGTTCAGTGTTATTATTGAAAGATATGGAGTTAAAGTCATTGTGTTATCTGTAGGTATCATGCTTGTAAGTGATGTCTCTGGTCCCTTGTGGTCTTGGCAACATTCCACTCACAGAGCCCCCCTTAATTTCTCTTGTAGGGCTGGTTTAGTGGTGATGAACTCCTTCAGTTTTTGTTTGTCTGGGAAAATCTTTTATCTGTCTTTCTATTCTGAATGACAGCTTTGCTGGATAAAGGATTCTTGGCTGCAGATTTTTCCTATACAGCACATTGACTATTTCCTGACACTCCCTTCTGGCCTGCGAAGTTTTAGTAGATAGGTCTGCTACTACCCTTATGTGTGTACGCTTGTATGTCAAGGCCTGTTTGTCCCTGATTCTCTCTTTATCTTTGTATATTTCAAGTTTCACTACGATATGTCATGCAGAAGATTGATTCAAGTTACTTCTGAAGGGAGTTCTCTGTGCTTCCTGGATTTCAATCTCTTTCCTTTCCCAGATTGGGGAGGTTCTCAGCTATAATTTGTTCAAGTACACCTTCTGACTTTTCTCTCTTTTCTTCTTCTAGAACTCCTATGATACAGATATTATGTTTCATTGAATCACTTAGTTCTCTAATTCTTGTGGTCTAGAATTTTTTATCTTCTATTTCACTTATTCTCCCCTCTGTCTCTTCAGTCCTCTCTGTCACCACCTCTAGTTTATTTTGCACTTTATTTACAGCATTTTTAAATTCATCATGACTATCTTTTAGTCCCTTGATCTCTGCAGCAATAGATTCTCTGTTCTCTTCTAGGCTTTTTTTTTTTTCCCCAAGTCCAGCGATTAATCTTATGACTATTATTCTAAATTTTTGTTCAGTTATATTGTTTATGTTTGTTTTGATCAATTCTTTAGCTGCTATTTCTTCCTGGAGTTTCTTTTGAGGAGAATTCTTCCATTTCATCATTTTGGCTAGTTTTCTGTCCCTTATGTGTTTTAAAAGCTTGTTATGTATCCTGCACCTGCGGGCACTACTATATTATGTAGGGGTCATACACTGTCCAGCGCCTTGCCCTTCAAGAGATGTTTTTTGGAGTGTGTAGCCTGCTCTTTGTTGTTGTGACTTTAATTGCTTTATCTCCCTACCCATAGTGATGTTTTGGACCCTCCACCAGGTGTGCTTTGATTTGTTCATTGAAGTAGCCCTGGAAAAGAAAACAAACAAACAAAAAACAAAACCACCACCTACAACAAACAACAGGGCAGGGAGAAAAAGAAAAGAAAAGAAAATTGACCAGGCAGAGAAACTATACAGCTTAATACAGAGAGAGAGGAAAATAAAGAAGGAGATGTAGAACAGGTATAGAGAGAATAGATTAAACTATTAAACTATTAAACCAGAATAACCAGAGTAGAGGAGGGAAGAAATAAGGAGAAAAGAAAGATTGTATACATATATAATAAGAATTTTCCAGGGGCGCTTGGGTGGCTCAGTCGGTTAAGCGTTTGACTTTGGCTCAGGTCATGATCTCACAGTTCGTGGGTTCGATCCCCGCGTTGGGCTCTGTGCTGACAGCTCAGAGCCTGGAGCCTGCTTCGGATTCTGTGTTTCCCTCTCTCTCTTACCCTCCCCTGTTCATGCTGTCTCTCTCAGAATAAATAAAACATTAAAAAAAAAAAAAGAATTGTCCAAGTATTAAATCAGAAAATGCAAAAATGCTTGGTACCTTGGAACTGATGGCAGCACTGGTCTGAAGGAGGGGCTGTCTGGTTGGTCAGTGTCAATCTCCAGTGGATACACAGTTATCAGGCACAGAGGGTTATGAGTTGGTGTAGGTGGGCCCACTTCCACTGTGGGCCCACTCTCCCTTCCCTGAAGCCCCACCTTGCTGGTGATGGGGAGAAAATGGTGACACCCCAGTCTTTCCTCCACAGACCAGGGGTCTCAAACCACTCTGTTCTTCACAGTGTCTTCACTTCCTTCCTTAAGATTCTGCTTTAATCCCTTGGTTGGCAGAGGGGAGATAGTGGGGAGATGTGTGAAATAGGTGAAGGGGATTAAGAGATACACATTTTCAGTTATAAAATAAATAAGTCATGGATATGAAAAGTACAGCATAAGGAATATAGTAATTAATATTGTAATAACACTGTATGGTGACAGATGGTGACTACACATATCGTAGTGAGCCCTGAGTAATGTACAGAATTGTTGAATGATTATGTTATACACCTGAAACTAATATAACATTGTATATCAAATATACTTCAGTAACAAAAATAAAATTGGTTTCCAAAAATTTTTGGTAACTTGGAACGTTTAAAGTTATATTAATTTAAGGCAAGTGACAGTTATTTAATATCTAGATCATTTCCAAATAAAATAAAATATAAAAACAATAATTTCCATTAAAAAAATATGCTGCTTTAATCCTTGAGGATTTTGGTAACATTTGGTTTTGCTTAACTTTACCCACATCCTCATTTTCTCAGAAATTGGCATTATAGGGGTTCTAATGGCGTCTGGCACATCAAATAGCTCTTAAAAGTAAAACTGTGATGGATTGCATGTGAATGAATTAAAAAGGAATTACATTTTCCTTGAAATACATATGGATTTAATAATTAGAAGAAAAGTTCTTTGTAGTTAAAACAATGTTTAGGAGAATGTTTGACATTTTAGAGAAATCCAGTGTTGCTAGATTATACTGGTTCAGCTTATAGATTTCCTCTGAAACACTGACATCACAGTCAAAGACCAAGTAGTCCTAATCAGAATAAGAAAAATTCTAGCAATTCCTGGCACACAGTAAGCATTTAAGAAATTTTAGCTTAATCTATATTTTCCAAGTATTTTAAACACCCCTAAAGTTATTTTGATGGAAGAAACTTCTTTCATACCTGACCTTAATTAGGAATTCAGAATCTAGTAGAGGAGCCAATGTGCAAACAAGTGAAAGCAAGAGAGTGTCTATTGTGTGGTACAGAGAAAAGGACATACTATCTGTACATGCTACCTAAAGCAATCTAGAAAGGCAGCGCCGGTGATGCTGGATGAGTCCCAAGATAGAGTTGTTTGCCTGGTGAACTATTATTATAGGCAGAGGCACAGTGCATAAAGTGCATAAAGACTTGGTAGCAGGAAAACAGCTTAGAATTTTTAAGAAGCTGAAATTAATTTGAGAATGCCAAAGTGTAATCTAGGAGAGGGGCACAATGAGAGACAAGGCTGCAGGGACAGTTAGAGGTTTGACTAAAGTGGAGTTGGGTCCAAGGATCTTGGGTTTTGTACTGAAAGATCAACATTTTGATTATTATCATAGAAGCTCTGTATTCACATTATATATATATATTTTTTAATATCACATTTTCAAGGCATAATTTATATACAGTAAAATGCACCCATTTTAAGTGTATAGCCTGGTGACTTGACAAATGAATACACCTTTGTAACTACCATGACTCAATCTATAAAATTTTATCATTACCTCAAAAAGTTCCTCTGTGCCCCCTTTTCAGTCAGTCCTACACTTACACTCCTAGACAACCACTATAGATTTCTGTCATTATAAATTAGGTATGTGTTTTTTAAAGTTTTAATGAAACAGAATCATATAGCGTATACTCACGTTTGGCTCCTTTTGTTCAGCTTGATTTTGAGGTTCACCCATGTTGTTGTGTTAACAGTAGTTCATCCTTTTTTACTGCTGAGATTTCATTAGATTTATATCTCACAATTTGCATATCTAGTCACCTATTGGTAGACATTAGAGTATTTTCCAGTTTACGGCTATTAAAAAGCAGCTATAAACATTTGTGTACAAGTCTTTGTCAGCACTCTAATATGTGTTGTAGCTAATAAATTTGTCTGGGAAGACTCTGCCCCCACCCCACTAGCCAAAGCATCTGTGTGTGTTGCCAGGAGAGGAGGGAGGGCAGCATGAAGAATTTTTCTCAGACCTGGACATCATAGCGCTGCATTCCCCTACAACAGTAACTGATCTGAGGAACAGACATTTGACCAAAGAAAGTTAGAGTTTTTTTCCCAGAAGAAAAATAATCTTTTTTTTACACTTGGGATGCAAAAAAATTGCAACTGTGTAAATTTAAAGATGCTACACCTTTCCTCCCTGGTGGCATAGAAGAAGCCCTTCTATGGTAGGAGAGAATAAGAATAAAGCATAGGGAGAAATAGGAACAGAGGGAGAGAGAAAGAAAATCCCTATATCCTCCAGGAATTACTTATGCCTCATGGAAACACCCACATTTAGACAGAATTAAGACTCTGAAGAACCTAATAAAGAAGGAACTGAAGGCTAGAGAAAAAGGACACAATGGAGACAGATGAAATTCATAAATGATGTTCTCAGTGTCCTGAATTCCACAGTGCTAGCTTTTTCTTACTTTGAAATTAGACATGGAAGCTGTCAGCTAGAAGCCTTGACACAGAGGAGTAAATTGACTTCTCACTATGGAGCAAGGAGACCACTAAGATGGAGAAGTGTTTCCCTACTACTCTTCCCTCTCCACTCATTCTCAGTTCAGATCAACAGGTATGTATTGACATTTGCCTGTGAACAGACCAGTGGATGGAGTTTGGAGACATAAAGATAAACTAAACAGTGTCTCCCATTCAAGACCTCACATCAGTAGGGGAGGGATAACTCTTTCATCCTGGAGGTAAGGGCACTAAGGAGCTAAATCTTAGAGAATAAAATGAAAAAGAGACTACAAGGAGAGGCATAGAGACAAGAAACATTAAGTGTTCTAGAGTGTACAGTCAAAGACAGGGAGTAGTCTGAAATAACACTGGAGAAGCAGGAGTTGGGTCAGGAAAGAAATGGAATGCCACGCCAAGGTTTCCATTTTATGTTGTAGGCATCAGGAAGTTGTAGGCATCAAGAAGTTGTATTTTTAGAGATGACATAACAAAATATCAGAGATTGGGATGCTTACCAAAAATTTATTTTCTTATGATTCTAGAGGATAGAGGTCCAAGATCAAGGTATTGACTGGTTTGGTTTTTTCTGAGGCCTCCCTGTGGCTTGCAGATGGCTGTCTTCTCCATGTATCTTCACATGGTCTTTCCTCTGTTTGTGTATGTGTCTAAATTTCCCCTTTTTCTAAAGGACACCAGTCAGATTGGATTAGGCCAACTCTAATAGCTTCATTTTAATTTAATTACCTCTTTAAAGACCCTGTCTCTCAACACTGTCATAATCAGAGTTTCTAGAGGTTAGGATTTCAACATATGAATTTTTAGGAAACAGAATTAAGCCTGTAAGAAGCCAGGGAAGGATTTTAAGTAGAGAAGGACATGAACAGATCTCTACTTCAGAAACATTACTGGTAATAGTATGGAAGATGGACTGAAGGAGGACAAAAACAAAGGTATAAAGCCTTGTTAGGAGGCTTTTGGAGTTGTCCAAACAAGAGTTGATAAGGGCTTGAGTTAGAGAGACTACTTTCAGACTCCTATTTGATTAGAAAATAATCCATATAAAGTGGCCTATGCACAGTTGATGACTCTTCCCACTAGAACAAATTCTGCTATGTGGGATGCTTATGCACATTTGCTTTGAAGGAAAAGGGTAGGTGGAATGAGGCAGTAGGAAGCTCTGTGAAAGATTCTTCAATCATATTATGGTTTTATAAGGCTCCCTAAGTTTGGATCATATTCCTTTACTTGTCACTGTTTCCATTCCTTTTTTTTTTTTTTTTTTTTTTTTAAGTAGCCTTCATGCCCAACCCAACACAGGCCTTGAACTCACAACCCTGAGATTGAGACCTGAGCTGGACATTTAACTGACTGAGCCAACTACCCCTCTATTTCTATTCTTACTCTTGTTATGGAGATTTATTTTTGATGTGGAAGAAAGACCACAAGTTATGAAGTTGGGATCCCACTTGGAGCCTCAACTCTGGCAATTACTAGGTGAGTAACCTTGGGAAAGTCATTTTGTCACTCTGAACTTCAGTTGCCTTTTATGTAAAATGAAGGTGATAGTAATATCTACCTCACAAATTTGTTGAAAGAATTAAATGAGATCATGCATGAAAAGTCTTTTTTAAAGAGCTGTATACTTACATTTTTTTTAATGTTTTTTTTTTTTTATTTATTTCTAGGAGAGAGAGAGAGAGACAGTGTGAGCAGGGGAGGGTCAGAGAGAGAGGGAGTCACAGACTGAAACAGGCTCCAGGCTCTGAGCTGGCAGTCAGCACAGAGCCCGACGCGGGGCTCGAGCCCACGAACCGCGAGATCATGACCTAAGTGAAAGTCGGACGCTTAACCGACTAAGCCACCCAGGCGCCCCTGTATACTTACATTTTGATGTCTATAGGTGGGAATGAGAAGCAGATACTCATTACAGAGCATAATGGTAGGTATGATTTATTGAGTTAACTGACATGAGCTTTAGATGTGAGCCCTAGACTATATCTTTCTTATAGAAGAGGAGCCCCAGGTCATAAGATTTGGTGGGTAGTAGTTATATCAACATCTGAGAAAAATATGACTCTTCTCTGGGCTATTTGGATCTGATTCCATGGAAAGAAAAAATGCAGTTTGATTTCAGTAAATGCTAGAATTTGAGGGACATGTTTAATATCACTAAAACAAAGGGAAAAAAATATCACTAAAACAAAGGAAAGGAAGCACATAGACAAAAGCAGAGAAAAACAGGTGATAGCCATAAGAGGGAGTATGAAAACAAAAGGTAAAATCAGAAAAGAAACTAGAAAAGGAAGAAAGCAAAGACTTTCCCCAAAATGTCTCCTACTTCGGACTACTTATTTATGTTTTATTTCTTTAAGTATGAGAACCTCAAGGGTAAGGAGAGGAACTATTATTTTTAATATTGCATATGTATGTGTCTGGTTAATATCAATTCATTATTAATCATGCTATTGTTTGTAAGAAATGATTCCTGGAAATTTTGACTTGGGGTTACTTTTATATATAATAATTAATATTTATGTGACTTATATACCTCACACAATGCAAACATAGAATATATATTCCTTGATGTAAGATTTTATTTAACTTTTAAAAAAAGATGATTTTTTAAAAAATGCTTATTTTGTGTGTGTGTGTGTGTGTGTTTAATGTTTTTTATTTATTTCTAGGGGAGAGAGAGAGAGACAACGTGAGCAGGGGAGGGTCAGAGAGAGAGGGAGTCACAGACTGAAACAGGCTCAGGCTCTGAGCTAGCAGTCAGCACAGAGCCCGACACGGAGCTCGAACCCACGAACCGCGAGATCATGACCTAATCGAAAGTCGGACGCTTAACCGACTAAGCCACCCAGGCGCCCCTAAAAAAAGATGATTTACCCAGGACAGAACTGTGTCTCTGATAAAGGTTTTGAAGTGAATAAAGTTTTAAAGCCAAAAATAAAAATAAAAAATAAAAAAATGATTTAGTTGACCACACATAATGCTTCTAAAGACCATACCTCAGAGGAGAATGTTTCTTCAAAGGAGTTAGACATGTTTTCACATAAGAAAACTATTACTTAAATTTGAAGCTGAATACTAACCATCTTCCTTGATAATTCAGAAAATTGTTATAAACTAGAACACATGGCAACAACTGGTCACCAGATGAGACCAGGGATTCATTTGTTATTCATTCAACAGATATATTGAACATAGGGCTTTTTGTCAGGTGGTAGATGTGGAGTGGGTGAATAAAACTGACATAATACCTGCCCTCATGGAGCTTACCTTTATGTAGGAGAGTGGAATAGTAAGTAAACTATAAGTAAACATATAAACAAGATATAATTACAAATTGTGATAAACTTTATGAAGGAAAAGGACACATTGCTATGAGAATAACAGTAAGAACTTCACTTTGGGTGGCTGAGGAAATGACATTTACCCTGAAACCTGAAGGATGAGTAAGAGTTAGTCCTGAGAAGAATGAAGAGAAAGTAGTCAAGGCAGAAAAAACAACATGTTTGTAGCCCTGAGACAGGAAAGAGTTCATCGTGGGGTTTATCAAAGCTGACTTGTGTGGCAGATCTTGGGAGTCTAGTTCAAGTAAAGCTCGGTAAATAAGACCCTCTTTTTGTTTCTCCCATTCTTATAGTTCATGCTGATTAATTGCTAAATGTCTTGTGTGTGATCAAGAGTGAAATAACTACTAACAGTTGAAACTGAGCTCAGGTCATGATCTCATTGTCTGTGAGTTCAAGCCCCAGGTTGGGCTCTGTGCTGACATCTCAGAGCCTGGAGCCTGCTTTGGATTCTGTGTCTCCCTCTTTCTCTCCTCCTCCCCCACTCTCACTCTGTCTCTCTCTCAAAAATAAACAAACATTTTTAAAAAATCAGACAGTCAACCGACTGGGTTGAACACCCTATTTTCTTTTTTTTTATGTTGTTGTTGAGCATGGAGCCCAATGCGGTACTTGAACTCATGACTCTGAGATCAAAAGTCAGATACTTAACCAACTGAGCCACCCAGGCACCCCTACAACTTTTTCTAAGAAAGCTTCTTTGTACCACCTAGGAAGCACAGAGCTTTATATACTTTGTTGTTCTTATTGTCACCTCCATACACACATATATATGTGTGTGTATATACACATATATATATATATATAACACCTAAAACAGTTATATTTTAATTATCTTAGTCTTAGACAGACTAGAATTAGACACAAATCATACATAAATCATATATGATTAGAGAAGTAAGGTTTAGTTTTAGCACAAGAAGAGAGGCAGCAGAGAAAAGGATAGAATTTTGTCACATTCCTAAATTTAGGCTTCTTTTGCCAAAACTGCATAAAAGCATGTGTCAAGAGAACTTGGCATGATTGTCCTAGAACTTGACAGCAGGGCTGCACTTGATTCTGGGTAGCTCACATCTGGGAATTACCATTGGAAAAATGTCTTTGTGCTGTTCCTCTTCTTTTTCACAGACATCTGCTTTGGAGGGGAGAGTTGGATGGTGTAAAGTTTCTAAGCAAGTGGGGAAGGCCTAGAAACACAACACTTCAAAGTGAATATCATAGTTTTTTCTCCTGATGTAGAGAATTCTATGAGATTTACACTTTTTCCTCTCTAGAAGCTGGTACCAGTTTTCTCCTCTGTAGGAAAGCTGCAGCTCTTTAAAAGATGAAGAAATTCATTTTGGAAAACGTCTGAGGAGAGAACAGCTGGTCTTCAAGGTAGGGAAAACATTTGTCAGATGTTCTTGTGCCTCCTACAGGGTAACTGTGAACGTTTGACAATTTCCTCCTTCCTGCAGCTGAGTCAAGTAGGCATTAAAGGATAAACACAGTCTCCCCAAAAGAAAGCCCAAGAGAAAGGCTGGGTTTTTCTTACTTTCTAAGTTGTTCTTGTTTGTCTTCTCTCCTCAGGCTTGCTGGAATTTGACTTCTTTGGTGTTAAATGTAGTGGATGAAGAATAGGGGAACTTGAAACTCCTACTATTAAACTCTTTAAAATTTTTTAAAAATGTTTATTTATTTTTGAGAGAGAGAGAGAAAGAGACAGGGATAGAATGTGAGTGGGAGGAGGGGCAGAGAGAGAGGGAGACACAGGATCCAAAGCAGGCTCCAGGTTCTGAGCTGTCAGCACAGAGCCTGAGGCATGGCTGGAAACCACAAGCTGTGAGATCATGACCTGAGCTGAAGTCAGACAGTTAACTGACTGAGCCACTCAAGTGTTTCTAAACTCTTTCTTTTTAAATTTGCTAGAATTGACTAGCTACTCTTTTATGCAAAAAACAAACAAACAAACAAAAATCTTTGAAAGAGTAGGTTATTCGAAAGGTATACTCATCATTTTCTAGGAATACTTTACATTTTTCTCCTACCTTCATCCTTTATTATTTTTAATGTTTACTTTTGAGAGAGAGAGCATGTGCACACACATTGGGGAGGGGCAGGGAAGGGGGGGACAGAGAATCCAAAGGAGGCTCTGCACGTCAGCACAGAGCCCAACTCAGGGCTCAATCTCATCAACTGTGAGATCATGCCCTGAGCTTAACTGACTGAGCCACCCAGGCACCCCTACCCTCATCCTTTAATAAGAAGTTTAAAATTAAGGAATCAATACACTCATGTTTGTCAATAAAAACTATCCTTGCCAAGTTACCAACACTATGTAATGTTTTAGTTGAAAATAGCTTAAGTTGTACAAGAAAAATATTTTCTTCTTCTTACTCACACAGTGAGATATGAAAATCAAATTGGTCCCTTAAGAAAGATGAGATTAGAATTGACAAAGTCATCACCTTTAGATTTAGGAGGTAATGTTCTAGGGCTGGAACAAGGTTAGCACTTGGTCAATGCAAGCAAGGCAAGGACTTCAGAAGGGAGAGAACAATCCAGGGACTTCCTAGGCCATTTATTTAAGAACTGCATTTTTGACCCTTTTCATTGCTGGCTGTACCCTTCCCTTAAGGTTTGATCTTTCTTTTTCAGTCCTTTTAGAATACGATTCTATTTCTTTCTTTCTTTTTTAATGTTTATTTATTTTTGAGAGAGAGACAGAGCATGAGCATGAGCAGAGAGAGAGGGAAACACAGAATCCAAAGCAGGCTCCAGGCTCTGAGCTGTCAGCATAGAGCCCAATGCGGGGCTCAAACTCACAAACCATGAGATCATGACCTGAGCAGAAGTCAGATGCTCAACCAACTGAGCCACCCAGGTGCCCCTAGAATATGGTTCTGTTTCTTAAAGATCTACCAAGAATCACTAATTCTGTTAGCCTAATATATAAGGAATTCAGAGGGTTAAGCATATTTACTTCTTGGGGTTTTACTCCGCATGTTTCCTATTCTCCAGTCCTCTCTGAGATGATGGGCCCATCTTCATCTTTCTGGATTTCAATTACAGTTTTTCCTCTGGGGAAGATTCTCTGACTTTCCCTCTGTGCTACCAACCAGTCTTTCTTACTTCACTCTGTTTTAAAACTTATCAAGCTGTACATCAATCATTTATTAGATAGGGACTTCCCTCTGGGTAGAATCTCTTATCCCTATTTATGTCCCCAGACACTGGTACTTAAGTGTCCATTGAATGAGTGAATGAATGAATGAATGAGTGGACAAACAAATCAACAAGTCAATGGAGATCATTCTACTAAGGAGGAAAAAAAAACTTTCTCTAAGATTACCAGTGATTTCCAAATTGCTAAAAAACAATTTTCTGTTCTTATCTTGCCTGACCTTTCTGGAATATTGGACCCTAGAGAATATAGTGTCTATCTTAAGATTCCTCTTATCTCTTGGCTTTAATGACAAATCTCTCTTGGCTCCCCTCTTCCTTCCCTGTGTACTCCTAAGTTTCCTTTACTGACTTCCTCCTCTATAGCACCTCAAATATTAGAATACTGCATACTCTATTTTCTACTCTCTTTTTGTGTTCAGTACATGTTCCCTGGATGACCTAATCAATGGCTTCAGACTCTGTAGTTAGGGTGCAGCAGTGCAAGAGCATCTGGTTCTGGGGGAGTCCCAAATAGACCAGGTTCGGCCACCCACCAGTGACAATATCCAAAGGCAGAGAAATGGGTGGTGGTGAAATAGGAAAGGAATTTATTTCAGTGAGACCAATACTGGGAAGACAGAGGACTGTTGTCTCCAAAGTGCTGAAAATACTTCCATGTTTATACAAGGAAAATGTGAGACAAAAGTCAGTGGGTACATACAGGTGGGCAGTGAAGATCAAGTTGATCATTGTCTTGGGGTCAGTTATGGGCAGGAGTCTTGCTGGCTCATGGCAGTCATCATTGCTTGAGGGGATAGTTTTGGTTCCCATCAGGGGATAGTTTGTTCTTAGTGTCTTTTACCGGAGTTAAGAGATAAATTGGAAGAAGAATTTAATCAATTAGAAGGTTTGAAGTCATAATGGAGGTAGCTGAAGTCCTCTTTCAACTCTACACTTCATGCCTCTGAAACCCCCACCTCTAATTCATTTGTTCCCTTTGAGCATGAGAAGGATATATACAGCTATCTAAGCCCATAAAGATCTCATCCTTAACATACACTAAACCAAGCTCCCTGTCTCCCCTTTCCTGTCCAGCTCCCAGTCTATGTTTCTGTTCATGAATCCCCCAGCTTGGGGAATGACACTACCATTCAGATTGTCAATATCCTCCATTCCTCCCTCTCTAATTGTTTATCAAGTCATGTTGATTTTATTTTCATGGTATATTTTGACTCTAAGTCCTGCTATTGTAGAAAGAATCCAGATGGAGCTTAGCAATCTCCCTGAACTAAGAAGATGGAGCTGAAAATCCAGGAGGGCCAAAGCAACTAGAATTCACAGAGCAGAGTTCTGAGAAGAGAAGAGAGCTGCACAGGGAGAGAGCAGTCCAGAGATCTGCAGAGAGTCTCCCTTGAGTCTTCAGATAATACTGATCAGAACATGGTTTGAGGAAACTACCTGAGACTGAGTAAAGTGCCACTGGAAAAGAGCAAAGAGAGTTATCCTTAGAGTACCAGCTCCAATATTATCCTTAGAGTACCAGCTCCAATAAGATAAAATTCAATGTCTGACATCCAATAAAAGTTACCAGCATGCAAAGAAGCAGGAAAATATGATGCATGATGAGGAGAAAAGCTATCAATATAAACAGATCAGGAACTGCATAGGAGATAGAATTAGTAGAAAGACACTAAAACAGTTGTTATAGCTGTATTCCAAATGTTCAAGAAGCTAGAGGAAAGAATGAAAATCTTAAGTAGAGATATAGAAGATATTTTAAAAGGTCTAATTCTAACTTTCAGGGATGAAAAATATAATATTGGATATGAAAAATATATTGGATGGGATTAATATCAAATTAGATAGTATAGAAGAAAAGATTAAATAACTTGAAGATAAAGCAGTAGAAACAATATAAAATGAAACACAGAGAAAAAAGGCTTAAAAGTTTTAAAAAAGAACATCAGTGACCTGTAGGACAACTTCAGGTGATCTAATATGTGTATAATTGAGGTCCCCAAAGGAAAGGAGGTACAGAAAAAATATCTGAAGATATATTGACTGAAAAATTTTCTAATTTGATGAAAACTATAAAGCCACAGAACCAAGAGGTTTCAATGAATGTTTGAATGTTTCCCTAAACACAGGAAATTGAAGAAAACTATACCAAGGTGCATGCTAATAAATTTGCTTAATGTTAGTGATAAAAGAGAAAATGTTAACCGATACTCTTCATCCCCACTGCTTTAGATTGGACTTTCTTAATGTCTCAGTTGGACTTTTACTATAACCTCCAACTAATCTTCCTACCTCTAATTTCCTTCCATACTAATCTTCTCCTTTCACCACTATCAAAGAGTTATTCACTGTTCCTTGAATAAAATCCAAATTAAGTAGTAGAGGGAAAATAAGGGCCCCTTAGCACAGCATATCTGACCCTTTTTTCTCTTTCCAACTTCAACATCTCCCCAAACTACATTTGCTCCCATCTTCTAGCCACATGGACCTATTTATGGAAACATTTGTCCTCTCTCCAGCCTCTGTGCCTTTGCATGGGCTGTTGCCTCTGCCTGGGAATTTCTTTCCTGTATTTGGTTTATTAATCTGTGGTCCCCTCCAATCTATAAGCTATCTTTCCTCTCTATAGTGCCTGCTACATAGCTCAGTACATATTTTCCAGTGAATGAAATTATCATTTAAAATTATTTTTTATTTAATAACATCACAATACTTGGAAAAATCTGTTATTACATACCTCTATATTGAGACTGAATAGAAACTATCTTTATTTTCAGAAGCCAGAAAATTATCTTTTGAATACAGTATGTTGCTGGTTGTTGATTCATTTGTCTTTGACTTCATTTAATTTTTTAGCTCGTTGAGATTCACAGAAGATTTTAATTGATGACTGTGTTTAGAAGGAAGGCTATTAGGTTATTGAGCACCAATATTACTAACATGCCTATGAATGGCTGTGTTTTCTGGGTGTCTTAAATACACGGCAATTTCTTTTATGAATGAGCATCTAATGTGACTGATTTCCACAAGAAAGACAAGTGCTCTTTTGATAAGTGCCAGAGAAGAAAATCACTCAGAGTGTATATATACACCTACAAACAATTAGGACTATTTTTACACATATTCAGAGACTTCTTCATAGGTATTATGGCCTAAATGCAGGAGCTTCTGACCCATTCACTGCTAATGGTGTTATGCAACATCTGGAACATGTTGGAACATGTGGAAGAAGGCACAGATTAGGGTTTTATAAATTAACAAAGTTAATGTTTAAGACAAACTGTATTAAGCCAAGTAGCAATATGGTTTCACTAAATTGCATTTAAGCTAATCAAATTCATAAAAAGGGTTATTTCATTAATTTTTTAAAAAAATTCCAAGTCTAGCTTTAATTTCCTGCACACAGAGGGTTTGGGAACACACATAAGCTAGTCCTAATTTCACTCATTAATTTATTCAGGAACATTCAGTAAGTACCCACTATATATTAGTCACCGTACCAGGTGCTAGAGATGCAGAGATTAATAAAATAATCCATGACATTAGTGAGCTCCCAGTCAAGTAGTGACTCTGAAGTGAGATCAGGAAAGGCAAACGCACTTATGAAGATATACTGTCATTTTCAAGGGCCAGTTATCAAAGTGCCACTTGATTCTGATCTTGAGGGAGAAGGGTTTGCTCTCTGATGGGAATGTGCTGCATATGAAGACCCAGTGGTAGTGGGAAAGGCCAAGATGTTAACACAAAATTATAGTATTAATAGCCATATAAAGGCTACTATAAGAGTACACAATTTTACCTAGTAATAGTCAGGAAATACCTGATAGGCAGGAGAAAATATGTGTTTTGTAAAAAGTCTCAAACTCTGGAGATACTGACTTAAGACTCATCAATTTGTGAGTGGGCAGTGAAGCCCCGAGAATGGGTGAGATCACTCAAAAATAGTGTATGAAACTGGGGGAAAATAGTGAAGTTGTTATCACTGTCATCATCAACATCCTAACCATATATTGAGTGATTTTTACTATGTGCCAAAGTACTTTATATGCAGTATCTCATTTAACCTTCACACAAATCTTACAAGTTTAGGTGCTCTGGGACTTCTGGCAATGCTAACATTTAGGAGGCTGGCAGATGATGATGCTGTCTATCAAGTGGGTCTGAAGAGAGCCCCCAGAGAAACAGAATGAGGAAAAGGGTGATGTCATAGAAACCAAAGCAGAATAGTGTTTTGGGAGGGGAGAAGTCAGCAGGGCCACATGTTGCAAAGATGCCAAGGAAAATGGGTACAAAGGAGCCACAGGTTTTCCAACTCAGAGATTGAGGGTGACCTTATGGGGAGCATTTTCGAAAGAGTGGTTAGGGAGGGATGAGAAACATATTATAAAGGGTTGAAGAAAGAATGGGATGTGCAAAGGAAAGGCAATTAAGGAAATAAATTGAGCTGGAAAGGGAAAATGGAGTGGAACTTGAAAGGGGAGTGGTACCGAAAGGAAGAAAAGAACAGTAGAAAAGAGAAGACTGAAGCACTTAGCCAAAATGTCCTATATCCAGAAAGAAGGTAAGAATAGAAGAGAGAGAAAGGATGGGGGCAAGGAGTGACCAAGAGGTGTAGTGAAAGAATAGGCCTTGAACAGGGAGAGGGGACTCTTAGTGAGGTTGAAAGAAAGAAGTAGAAGACCTAGAAAGAGAGGGGCACCTGGATGGCTCAGTTGCTTAAGCGGCTGTCTTTAGCTCAGGTCTTGAACTTGCATTTCATGAGTTTGAGCCCCGCCTCAGGCTCTGTGCTAACAGCTTAGAACGTGGAACCTGCTTTGGATTCTGTATCTCCCTCTCTCTCTGCCCCTCCCCTGCTTACACTTTGTCTCTCTGTCTCTCAAAAATAAAGATTAAAAACATTTTTTTTTTAAAAGAAAGAACTGGGGGGCAGTTTACTAATAGGGAGTTCTGTTTTCGTCTTAAAAGTCAGAGGCAAAGTTGTCTGCTGCAGATTAGGTTGTCAGGGTACTTGAAGACAGCAAGGCAAGTTTGTGATGTGAGGCATAATTACTTATATTCAAAATGTCATGTATGATATTCTGAAGACTCTGCTGAAGACTTTAATCAGAGTTGGAAATAGTGGGGGATATATCCTAATAACTCCTCCTTCTCTTTTGCAAAAAACATGAATCCATATTCTCTAGATGGATCCCTGCCTTAGATTTTGGGTACGGGGTTTCCTCTGTGGAGGGGAATGGGAAAAGGTAGTATAAAGATAAGTAAAGGATGAGAGCAAAATCATGAATGGGGGTTGAATTCTATTTAATTTTTTTGGATACATACTGAGATGACCATGCAGTTTTGAATTACATTAATAAAGTTTCTAATATAAACCATTCCTGTGGTAATATCCTTCTTGAACATGAAATAGAATTTGATTTGTTTGTATTTTATTTGGAATTTTGCAACTGTGTTTATGGATAAGATTATCCTACAATTTTTTTCTTCTCTTACTGCCTTTGTTTTTTAGCTTAAAGTGTATGCTAATCTCATAAGCCAGCATGATGTATCAACATGTGTAACAAATTTTTTTCACCATTGCGTCTTGCACTCCCATATTTCTTTCTTGGTTCACTTTTATTCTGGCTTGAGTACATTCCTTAATAGTTCTTGCAGCAAGAGTGTTTTGGTGGTAAATGTTCTAAGTCTCTGTAGGTCTTTCAATACATTTATTTTGCTGCTATTCTAAATTATAGTTTGTCTACGTATAGACTTTTAGGTTCACCCAGTCTATGAACATCTCTGGATCTCACCAGTTCTAAACCCACTTTTATGTTAATCACTCAGTTCAACATTTCTGAACTACATAGATAGTATGAATTTGAACCACATGAATGGCCAGTTTAATGCATGCTTGGAGATCTAGTTTCTCTCCAGCATCTATTTCCTTTCCAAAGTACTGGTTAATGAACCATAATTTCCTTGCGAAACCAGGCTCCCAGAAACAAAGAGATAGGGGTGCAGCTACTTTGGAAAAACAGTTTGGCAGCTTCTCAAAATGTTAAATATAGTTCTAATATGAACCAGCAATTCTACCCAAGAGAAATGAAAACACATGTCCACATAAAAACTATCCAAGTATAATTCACAGTTCTGCCACTAACTAGCAGAGCAGATCTGTTAATGCTTTGGGTTAAAGTTTTTTCTTTAAAAATGTAAAAGGAAATATATATTCTAAATTATCTCAAAGAAATCTTTTGATAATAAAGTTCTGTGATGTGAAAGTGGAAATAAAATTGGAGATGCATTGCTTAGCAAAGGTCTCTCATAATCATATGCACTCAAGGATAGAAGATAGAAAGTATTTAGAGTGTTTATTTATCTCATTTCCTTAGAGAGAGAACAAAGCCTCCCTGGAATACCTTTCCATATTCCTCTGGTGTCTAGAAAGTACCTTGGTTGGTGAAAGAAATGATACTGTGAACTCCAGAACACTGTCAGGACAGCCTTCAAATCCAATGGAAAGACTATACAGGTTAGTAAAAGGAAGATAACTTACAGAGGGAAGATAATTCTTTTGTGTGCATCATGCTCTGTGCTAATTACTTTATATACCTCTCTCATTTACTCTTTATGTCTGATGTAGATTTATTGTCCCTATCTTTTAAATGTAAATGTTTGGATAGAGGGAAAATTGAGGCTCACAGAGTTTGAGAGATTCGAAAACCCATATTTTTATCATATTTCATCCACCTCTATACAGAGAGTCAAATTCTTTCATGGAACTTTTCTCCTCCTTCCTTGACCATCTTGGCCCACCATGATTTCTTCTTCTGCACTTCTCTAGTGCATATTACCAATATACCAATTTCACACCATAACTTTTTGCAATGTTGATTATATTTCACTTATTTATTAATAAGTAAGCATTTATTGAATAGTCATCATGGAACCTCACTAGGCAGTAGGGATACACAGATGAGTGACCCTGCCTTTAGATGTTAAAATCTAGTGGAGGAGACAACCCCATTAGCAGTTTACTCACACCCCAGTGAATTCTAGGATTAAGTCACTCTTTCTACTTCTGTCTCTCCCAATCTAGAACAATCTCATGTTAGCTCTCAGGGAAAAAAATCTTAATAGTGAGCCTGAAAGTAGCAAAACTAAGTTTTAAGGGAAAGGGAAATTTTTATTTTTTTGAGAGAGAGAGGGAGAATTCAAGCAGGAGAGAGGTACAGGGAGAGAGAGAGAGAGAGAGAGAGAAAGTGAGAGAGAGAGAAAGAATTCCAAGCAGGCTCTGCACTGACAGTGAAATGTGGGGCTCTATCTCACAATCCCTGAGGTCATGACCTGAGCCAAAATCAAGAGTTGGCTCCTTAGCCAACTGAGCTACCCAGGCGGCCCAAGGGAAGGGGGTATTTTAACTAATGAATTATAGTAACACATACTCCATAAGCTTCAAGGACAAAACACAGAGGAGGTAATGATTGACTGAGAAACTTAAATTTTCTTAAGTAATAGAACCTATCCAGGGCAGAGGGGATTTGAACCAAGCACCTAGCCCCATGGCAGTTCAAAATGGCTGGTGTCTTACTGTTTTAACCCATCCTACAGTAGGGGGAAAAGGTCTTACCATTTGCTGGTAACTAGGCATGGCTTCAGGAACAAAACTATTTCAGCCACTGTTCTAGCCAGTTATGCTACTGGCTATTCCTAAGCCAGTTATGCTACAGTTATTCCTAAGATAGTCTGCTTGAGTGCAGTGATAACTTTCTAATAGATGGTAAAGGTCCACAAAATAAAAGTTATGTCAGCAAAATCTGATACATAGAAAAGATTCTGACCACCTCTGGTTTCTTCCTGATTCTTTTAGTCAAACCTGGATCTTGCTCTCTAGCAATGTTAAATTCCATTTTTTTCCCTTCAGTTTCATGTTCTAGGATACTGAGTCAAGCCAATTTAATGAGTGCCTTCAAAGTGTAAAGCAATATGGTAGATACTTAAAGAACATAATGAATAAGAGAGGATTCCTGCTTCAAAGAGTTGTGAGTCATGTAAATAATTACCTAGAATATGGACCTGGTAATGTCATGTTCTTGGACAAGTACTTTTACTCTCAAGAGTCCTGTAAATGAGCCAGATATATGACCTAGTACATTCCACCCCATATTACCATCTTCAAGGTACTGGACTGGGCTGTGTTAAAGACTAGGTATACTAATAGACTTGTCCCAGAAATGAACATTGCAAGCATTTTTTGAAATACAGCCGAGTTCAGACAGAGGCTCTCTTGGTCTTACCATGTAATCTGAGAAAGAGAGAGATCAATTTTTGTTATTTCATAGGATATTCACCCATATCCTTCCTAGAAGTACCCTTGAGGAATATTTCAACCCAAGCCTCATACCACCTATGAAGCAACAGATGAAGCAGGTAAGTACATTCTCTCTAAAATGTAGAATGTAGAGTTAAAGGAACTGGAATTTACTGAGCACATACCATGTGTTACACATATCATAGCTCATTTAAAGTTCACGTTAACACTGTGGAGTATCATTGCCCCTATTTCACATCTGAGGAAACTGAGGCCCAGTGAGGTTAAATAACTTGTCTAAGGTCACATAGTTAGTAAGTGGTACTGATTCAACTCGGAGAATGGTACTGGATGAAGTGCTAACTAAGCAATCTATTAGGGGCACTTGGCTATCTTAGTCAGTGAATATACAACTCTTGACTTCGGGGTCATGAGTTCAAGCACTGCACTGGGCATAGAGCTCACTTTAAAAAGGAGGTGGGGTGCCTGGGTGGCTCAGTCGGTTAGGGTCTGACTCTTGATCTTGGCTCAGGTCATGATCTCACAGTTTGTGAGTTCAAGCATCAAGTTGTATAGAATTCTCTCTTCTTCTCTCTCTGCCTCTACCCCACTCATGCTCTCTCTCTTTCAAAATAATTTAGAAAGAAAGAGAGAAAGAGAGAGAGGAAAGAAGGAAGGAAAGAAGGAAGGAAAGGAAAGGAAGGGAAGGGAAGGAAGGAAGGAAGGAAGGAAGGAAGGAAGGAAGGAAGAGAGGGAGAGAGAAATCTGTTGGATTCTGGTTGTACCGGGGATCTATCATGGCTAAGTAATGTTTCAAATTATCAAACTGCTCCAAAGCCATGGACAGGAGGCCCCTTCACAGCAGACTGAACTCCAGAGAGAACCAAACAATGCCTGAAATTCAATTGCACCAAATCTCTTTGTAGTCTAATATTGTTTTGTCCATTTTAATTTTAGGCTGCTTTCATATTAGGAATGTGCTAGAAAAGTAGCCTTAAAGCAAAATAACTCACACCAGGGAAACTCCTGCTGATTTGGTAACATCCTGGGAGATAGAAATCCTTGAGGCAGAGGAGGCCAGGGAGCAGGAGAGTATAGAGGTTCCTTATCCCTGAAAGCTCTGAAGATCTGGGAGGCCAGATAAAGTGGTTAGAGGAGTGGTCCCACAGCTTGAGGTCATTAATAGCCCAGGGTTACATAAAAAGGAGTGGGAAGGCAGGGGATAGTTTTGGTCAGGCTACCAAAGTCACTGAACCAAAGGTTGGTCTCTGAGTTCACGGACCCTTCCCACTCAGCAATTTCCATAGGTAAGTCCAAAGGAGAATTACTTCGGGAATAGATAATTTAACTCTGCTCTTCTGATAGAAGGGTTTCATCACCAAGATTGGAAAGAAAATGGGTCAATGGGGATGACATGATTTACTGATGAGGTCAACTTATTTTTCTGCAAGGAGCTTGGCAGGAATTATCTAAAGCAATAGACAACCCCCAAATCATTTATATCTAACTTTGCAATGACTTAAAGTGGCACTTGGCAGTCATAGGGTTCCTCATTATGTTTAACTTGGGTTGAAAATCAAAATGTGTAATCTTTGGGAATGCACTGATTAACAAATGAGGGGAACAAAGAGGAACAAGCTGGTTGTTTAGAAGTTGCCATTGATGATCCATTGATAGTCGTAAATGAATAATTCACAGAAGCTGGTTCTTTGCTAGAATCTGGGAACAGAGCATCAGCACTAAACTAGGGTGGGCAGAAAGATTCATTGGCCAGACGATTTCTGAAATTTTTCCATAGCTGGTTTATACCCTATGAAAGGAGGAGGGTTTTTTATTTTATTTTTTTAAAATTAAAAAAATTTTTTTTAAAAATTTATTTCTAGGAGAGAGAGACAGAGAGACAGCGTGAGCAGGGGAGGGTCAGAGAGAGAGGGAGTCACAGACTTAAACAGGCTCCAGGCTCTGAGCTGGCAGTTAGCACAAAGCCCGACGCGGGGCTCAAATCGACGAACCGCGAGATCATGACCTAAGCGAAAGTCGGACGCTTAACCGACTAAGCCACCCAGGCGCCCCAGGAGGAGGGTTTTTTTAAAAAAATATTTATTTATTTTTGGAAGAGAGAGAGTGAGCGTGGGTGCTGGAGGCCGAGCCAACTCTGGCAGGTCCAGGGGTCCCTGAAGGATGGACGGTGTCGGTGAGTGAGAGAGTGAGAGAGCCCCGAGATTCTTTCTGATCACCAGGCAGGCATCTCTGTCCTGTTGGTTTTGGTGACTTTATTTAAAGGTTCAAAAACAATATGAGGTCAGAAAAAGGAATTCTTTTACAATGGAAGGTCTTTTGCGATGACAATTGCAGAATTATCCTAATCATAGTGAATTTACGACCAAAGAAATAACAGGATGCTCTTAGTGGAGAACAGGATAACATATAGGTTAAGTTGTAAATAGATAAGCTAGGAGTTATTCTGTCTGGCTCTCAAGAAGATGAATGTTTCTGAATTGGTTTGTTTGTGGAAACTACCAAAGGGGGCTCTATATGTATCAGTCATTGAATCTGGGTTTATGTTTTAATTACTCTTATATGTCCTCTTCCCAGCTGCCAGTGTAAGGGAGGATGTTTGTGGAGTGTAGGCCTTGAGGAAGGGACTGCCATACATCACCAGTTAGTAAGTAACTATAAATTAGGTTCTTCTGACACGGGACCAGACTCAACTGTAACTCTTGTTTTCTTAGGCCCCTTTATTATCTAAGTCTTGGATCTACAAAACCTATAGAAAGAGCCTTTTGACAATGATCCATAGAGCTTTTATCTAAAATCTCTTTTGTAAAGGCAGGAATATGCTTTTCCTTATGAGGTATCTGTGTTCAGAATATGGGTCTGGTATGGAATATTGTGAGGCCTGGTCAATACCAGCAGGCTTATTTCCAACATGAGGCAGTAGTAGCAGAAGAAGATACCAGTTTTGTTTTTCATGGCAGGAGCTGTGCAAACATTGCCATTTCCTTGCTGTGACTGCCATCCAGAGAGGCCGGTGCACCTCCCGGCACGTGGGAGGGGCAGAGAGAGAGGGAACAGAGGATCTGAATCAGGCTCTGCGCTGAGAGCAGTGAGCCCAATGCAGGTCTCAAACCCGCAAACCTGAAATCATGACCTGAGCCAAAGTCAGATGCTCAACAGACTGAGCCACCCAGGTGCCCTGAGAGGAGTTTATTTTCAGTCTTAATTTTCCTTTGGCATCTAAAGTCCCTTCTCAGAAGAAAAGTAAATTCCCTGCTGTGGACTAGGGCCAAGTACATAAGGTT
Source organism: Proteles cristata cristata (assembly GCA_017311185.1). Lineage (NCBI taxonomy): Eukaryota > Metazoa > Chordata > Mammalia > Carnivora > Hyaenidae > Proteles > Proteles cristata. The sequence continues at coordinate 146,836 of JAESUZ010003725.1, forward strand.
TGTCAGTTTCATCTCTGTCTACAGGCCTATTAACTTTAAGATGGGCTTCCTCAGGGCTGAATGTCTAATGATGGTGTTTTCACCTTTCTCTTAGGAGGGCCTTGAATTTCCTAAACTGACTTTGAGAAACTCAGATATTTATTTTATAAATAGTAGATACAGATACTATGTATCCATCACTCATGTTATCTGTACAAAATCAAGAAAATTTACTCAAATGGATACAAACTTAGGATACCAGTCCCTTACATATAGCAGATAAGGAGTGTTCCTTAGTGGTTTAAATGCAAGACACATCTGGAGCACTTCATTATGAGGGGGAACCTACTTTGAAGTTGTTTTGCCACTTGAAAATGGGACGGGACCCCTGCAAGAGTAAAGAAAGTTCTTTATTAAAATTCAGATCTCCAGGGCACCTGGGTGGCTCAGTTGGTTAAGTGACTGACTTTGGCTCAGGCCATGAACTCAATGCTTTGAGAGTTCAAGCCCTGTGTTTGGCTCTGTGCTGACAACTCAGAAGCCTGGAGACTAATTCAGATTCTGTGTCTCCCTCTCTCTCTACCCCTCCCCACTCACACACATACTCTCTCTTTCTCTCTCAAAAATAAGTAAATGTTAAAAAGATAATTTAAAACAAAAAAGCCAGATCTCCAAGTTCAAAAGAGGAGAAAGAATAATTTTTTTCAAGATTCAGTCCTTAGAACCAATTTTATTTTGCTAATTTATGGCATTTCCATACCTTGCTTAGATTTTAGGCTGAGCCTGTATCCATTGGAGGTGGAGATAAGGGAGTACCTTTCAGAAAACCTGTCTTTCTCTTGGGGTCCCTAGAGTCCTATTTGGACGATTTGGTCTAATAATACCATTTTATTCAGTCAGCCTGCTCCAGGTATTTATTGAACATCTATTATGCATGCCACCCTCTCCTAGGTGCAAGAGAGAATGTGAAAAAAGAAATCTTACAAAATTTACAAAATGTTGTAAAAAGGTTTACACAAACTTGTAAAGGAAGTGAAGTTGGCCTTTGAAGATCCTCTATTGGTTATGTTGACTTACTTCCAGTATCTAGTAGCCCCAGTTTTAGCTCCCACATCCCAGGCCTGATTTACTCTAATGCATCAAAATTTTTGTTTCTAAAAGTTTAGGGCATGTACCAGTGATAGTACATGAGACGATATTGAGTCCTAAAACCAGGACATGGTTTTAGGTGGTAAATGGACAAGCATAAAATAATAAAGAATCACATCATGAGAAAATAATTCCCTTTGCAGTCCTCTTTCAAGCCTGGTTTACAGGTAGAATAAATTCTCATTTGGGCCTAATATGTATTTAACATAATCCAACACTTATCAATCTTCTTGTCAACCAAAAAAAAAAAAAAATAGACCTCAGGCCTAGAGTTTTTTTTCTGGCAATAGTAGCTGGTTAGAATTTAATAACATTGTTTTATTAATTCATTTTCTTTCCTAGGATTATATTCTTTTCATGACAAATGAACTGATATGATATAAATTTTCCTTTTCACAACAATGTATTCAAGTTTTGGAAAAGATAGTTGATTTTGTAAAAAAATAAATAATAATATAGGTGATATGGGGATATGGTTGAGTTTCTCATGCTGTTATTGAAATGACTGAAGCTTAGGAAGCATTTCTTTTCCTCAACTCCAACTCAACCAGGGTTACTGTTCTTGACCCATTCTTGCCCTCTCCTTGACCTAAACCAACTCAGGATTGAGATAATGAATGATAATGGGTCAGAATCATATTTCTCCAATATAAGCATCATATTGGAGAGCTTTCAGGTCTTGGGCCTAGAGAGACCATTATAATGGTAGGAATTTTTGAAACGATAAGCAAGGTAAGATATTTGTAGTAAATGAAACTTCTACAATGATAGTATTGAGTGCCATGAAGTGCTTCACAACCCTATGAAGCATTTATCAGATGAGGAAACTGAGGCATAGGGTGGTTAAACAAAACGTTTTCTCTGTCACTCAACCAACAAGGATCAGAGCTCAGGTTCAAAAGCCAAGGTTTTTCCACTACACCTTCTGTCTCGTGTTCAGAACCTCTGTGCTTACATATTCATTCCCCCTGAGTGTAAGATAAAGCAAACCCTTAAAAAAGCCACATGGATAAAGTCTGAGAAAATCAAGGAAATGTGAACAAGTTTATAATACATGGTGAAACTGAGAGATGTTATGGAAATATGTTCAGAGTGGCAAGGTCACCTAGAGGAAATGAGGACTCTACCAGAGTGATACCCTCCTTGCATTCATCTCTCTGCCCTGCCTTCTGTCACACTGGCTCACAAACATCCTTGTAGGGTCAGGCCAGCTTTGATCCCTTCTGCTGCCCGCAAGCACTGAGGAAGGATCAAGTGCTCTTCTTGCTTTATTTCTGTCTCTGGAAAGGACACCTCTCCTCCTACCCTGCAGTCCTTCCTCACCTGGGGCTGGTAGACTGCTGTTTTAGGGCACATAGGAGCAGACAGACTTCATCTGCTTCTAGAGACAAGCTATTTGCAGAGCTTCCGTGGGCTCTGCCACTGTCCCTCCACAGTCTTTCTAACCCAAGGTCATAGGCCAGCTATGTTCTTATTCAGAAGTCTCAGCAAGATTTCAAGTCCCTTGGGGCCCCTGGTTGGCTCAGTCAGTAGAGCGTGTGACTCTTAATCTCAGGGCTTAGTTCAAGCCCCACATTGGGCATGTAGCCTACTTAGTTTAAAAATAAATTAATTAAATAAATAATTAATTTTTAAAAAGTTCTAAATCCCTTCAGGAATCCTACTTTGTCATGTTAACTCAGAGTTTTGAGTCAATAGCTGAGAATTTCCTCTGTGACAGTGTCAGGGGGAAGGGCTAGGGCCCATGTCCTGCCCATCCAAATAGATTTAATCTATTGCAGCCTTGGCATCATCACAATCACACCCGACTTTACCAGTTAGTTTACAGAGCCTCCCACATGGGAACTGAGTAAGATATAGGTATAAAGGCAGTTGGTAAACTCCAAAGCCCCAGAAAAATGTATATGATGATACTATCAAGGGTTTCCTAGCCCATTCCAGAGTTTAGTCCTTGGATCTCTTTCCTTCTCTTTATTCCTATTCTCCTTGGGTGACTTCATCTGTTCCTCTGGTTCTAATTATGATCTATAGGCCAGAAACACCCAAAATCTGCATGTCTGGCTTACATCTCTTCCTAAAACTTTACCTTTTATTGTGAACAAATTCCTAGATATCTCTATTTTGGTGTATCCCAGAGATACTTTAAAGTAAACAGAACTCACCTCCTGCATCACTAAGCCTTGCTCTTCCTTTGGAGTTTAGCATCTGGTTGGTAATACCATCAGCCACACAGTCACCTGAGCTAGACACTGGAGAGCCTTCCCTAATTTTTCCTTTGCCTCATCCCCATGCATCCAAGACCCTTAGATCTGTTGTTTCCCCCCAAACTCACTAATTCAGGTGCTCATTTTTCTTTCCCCTGTATGTTTCTGCTTTAACTTAGATTAGTTTTTCTGGTCTCCTTGTCTCCAGATGTGTCACATCAATCTCCCCTCCACACCTCTGCTAGCATATTGTAAAATTAAATCTGACCATATGTGTCCCCTATTTAAAACCCTTCAGCAACACTACAGGATATGATCCAGGCTCCTTAATCTGATATATGTAAGGCCCTCCCTGTCTGCTTCTTTTGACCCTTCGGGCCCTTCCTGCCCCCACCTTTGTTTCCCTCCTCATTACCTTTGCTATTGCTGACCTTTCTGTCTTAAATGTGGTCTTCTTATGTCATCAACCTCCTATCCCCATACAGATAATACTATTCATTGTTTAAGATTCAATTCAGACATCACTTCTTCCAGGAAGGAAGACTTCCCTGACTAGTCCCATCCTCTGGTCCATCAGGTGCTTACACATCTTATATATACTTTTATCAATGCACAGATCTCATTTATTGTTGTTATTTACTATTTCTTATAATTACATTATACTTTTGTGTCTCTTCTCCTGAACTATAAGCCTTTGCAGGCAAAGACAGTGTCTTTATATCCTCCATTTCTAGTATAGTGCATGACATAAACTAGCTCCCCAATAACTGTTTGAATGATTGAATGTTAGAATAATATTATTAGATTTAAAAAATCTCTTTAATAGTGCACTGGGTGACTCAATTGTTAAGTGTCCAACTTTGGTTCAGGTCATTATTTCATTGCTTGTGGGTTTGAGCCCCACATCAAGGTCTGTGCTAACAGTTCAGAGCCTGGAATCTGCTTCAAATTCTGTGTCTCCCTCTCTCTCTCTGCTCCTCCCTTGCTTGTGCTCTCTCTCTCTCTCTCTCTCTCTCACTCTCAAAAGTGAATAAACACTAAAATTTTTAAAAATATATATTTAATAGTAAAGATATTTAATGTAATTAATAAAATGTTAGCTAAACCTTAATTACCTGGCATTCTCTTGCCCCAAATCCCTGAGCATTTTAGCTAGTGAACTAAATAGATTTTTCTGAATATATTTATGCCAAAAATTACATAGTGACATTGCAAAAAGATACACCTTAAACATTCCAGTGCCCAGTTTGGTGATTACAGGTCTTGGCTTGTCCCCTTGTCTTGGCACTACTGAGTCTCCAAAGAGCTCCAGGTGGAAGAGAAACACACATCTCAGTCTCCCCAAACCAACTGGGAAACAGAGCTCTGGTATGGCCACTTGGGGGCAGTACAGACTTGCAGATGGGTTTCACACTGAGTTTGAGGAGCCCCAATCCTGAGGGAGCAATACCAGTTTTATATGCTATTCTGTCCAGCAACCTTTCCTCCCACTTCCAGGGGACCTTAGCCAAGTCTACCTTTGACTCAGGCTCCCACTGAATTGGTAAGAGAGGGACTGGCATAGACAACTGGAATAGGCAGCATGCCCACTTCCAGCTTCCAACTTCCGAGAGGCAGGTTAACAAATCATATTAGAAGTTGTTTTGAGCAAGAAACCTAAATACTTTAAAGGAAAGGGTAAAGGCTGGTGTTAAACACTGTTAACAGGTAAAGCTTTGTTCCATGACATATAGTCATGGAAACATTACATTTCTTAGTTTTCTAAATTAAATATCCTTGGCTCCTATCCACCAGTGGGTAGAAAATCCAAAAAAGCAACCTCAGTCCTTTTTCAGGGGCTTATAGGTATCTGGGGGAAACTCTCTGATCAGTGCCTGCCACCTTGGAGCTCTTTGCCCAAGACAATTGTCTATTCTAGGACCTTTTCTCTAAGTGTAGCTGGGGGCATGGAGACTTCTGCAATGGCTCCCAAATAGCAGTGCCTTTGCTCACCTTCCTGAGCACACACATCCCCATCCCTCATGGTTCTACCATCCCAGGGATCTGTGGGAGAGTAGGAGCAGGACCTGGCTGCACAAGGAGACTGCAGTGCCTTTTAGCACCATTGGCTCCAGAGCCAGACTCAGGAAATTTTCGTCCACCCTCCTCTAATCCTAAGAGCATTTCCTTCTCTCAGGAAAAAACAAAACAAAACAAAACAAAAAAAACCCACCAAGCTTTTGTCACCTCTGAGATTCTGTGCTGATTTAAAAAACAAAAGCCTGTTGATTGTTTGTTTGTTTCCTGAGGAGAGAAAAGTCCTGGTTTCCAGAACAAAAAGCCCTCTTCATTATTTTGGGATTGGGAGTATAGAGAAAGGTAGGAACAATTCATTTTTTAACAAAGAACAAAAATGGGCGACACCACGGAAAATAAGACTGGTAATTCATCAAGCAGGTTAGCCCAACAAACACTGATAAGAGCCTATCATACCTTGTTCCCAGAGTCTGGAGCCTCTCCAAGAGGACAGTAGGCCAAACTGTAGGTGGAGATTCGTATTGATCCTGACCAGCCTCAGACTGCTTCAGATTGGAAATAAGCAGCAAACAGGCTCTGCCATCTTCTGCTAGATCCTGGATTAACTGGGGAGGGTGTTGCTGGTACACCCAGGTTCCAGTTCCCAGGAGCTGGTCTGGTTTAGGCCTTCTTATTTCCTGGTCTGAGGAAGGACTTTGAAGAGTGAGACAGAGAGAGGCATAGACAGAGTACAAGCAAGGGAGGGACAGAAACAGAAGGAGACACAGAATCTGAAGCAGGCTCTGAGCTGTCAGCACAGAGCCTGATGTGGGGCTTGAATTCACGAACTGTGAGATCATGACCTAAGTCGAAGTCAGATGCTTAACCGGCTGAGCCACCCAGGTGCCTCTACATTATGTTTTATTTATTTCTAGGAGAGAGAGAGACAGTGCGAGCAGGGGAGGGTTAGAGAGAGAGGAAGTCACAGACTGAAACAGGCTCCAGGCTCTGAGCTGGCAGTCAGCACAGAGCCCGACGCGGGGCTTGAACCCACGAACCGCAAGATCATGACCTAAGCGAAAGCCGGACGCTTAACCGACTAAGCCACCTAGGCGCCCCTACATTTTTTTTTTAATTTTTTATCCATTTTTGAGAGAGAGTGAGCAAGTGGGAGAGGGTCAGAGAGAGAGGAAGACACAGAATCTGAAGCAGGCTCTAGGCTCTGAGCTGTGAGCGCAAAGCCTGACACAGGTCCCAAACTCACAAACTGTGAGATCATGACCTGAGCCAAAATCGATGCTCAACCAACAGAGCCACCCAGGCACCCCTAAATTTTACACTCTTGATGCATGTTTTGCTTATCTCACCCTAGTCTGTCCATTGGCTATCCCTGCCTGAGCTACATGGAGCCCTTGTAGTTCAAGTGATGTGGGGAGTGGCCCACTATGTGTGAGACAGTGAGACACAATCATCTCATCCTGACCTTGGGTCAGAGTTGGGGGCCCATTATCCTAGCCAAGAACTTCTCCCAGACCCTCAGATGGACTGTATTGAAGCTATAGTTTTGAGGTACACTGAGATTTCTGGGCATCAAGCCAAGAGTCCTTTGATTTCTGTCATAGATGGAGAGAATTTGCTAACATACTTCCACTCATTAGGGTTCATATAAAGATCACTATAGAATGTAGGCTCTTCTGATGTGACTAAATCCACATTCTTCAGCATGGCCCATAATAAGACCAGCCCTTCACTACTTCATTTCATCTATATTTCTAGCCTCATCTCTAGCCAATTTCCTATGTACACTCTGCTCTCATCTCAGGAAACAATTTGGTCTGCCTGCTGTTTTCCAAGCATAATAAGTACTTTCATCCCTCCATGTCTTTGCTCATGCTGTTTCCTTGCCTGGGATACCCTTTTTCTTCCTCTCTGACTGATGAATTCTTTACTGATTTTCAAGGCCCAAATCAAATGTCATCTCCTCTGTAGTTTCCCCTGACATGTCCCCCTTAATGAATTTCATAACACTTCTGATAGGCCCATTTTCATGTAGCTGTTTCTTATGTGTCTCCTTATCAGATGGTGAACCCAGTGAATGACTTGAGAACTCAGGGAAAAGCAACTCTTGATTTTACTTCCTTCCCCCTTCTTCTTCAACCTATGACTTTATTCATCTTTGTATCCACAGCTTTTAGCATAATGCTGGGCACACAGGAAGTACTTAACAAAGATCTGTTGACTATGATGAAAGCTGGAAGGCATCAGACAAAATGTGGTTGTTCTTTTATTTTCACTTTTTATTTCCCCTTCTCAGAAGATTGCTTACTGGTCCCAATTTCCTCCCCTGATTATTTCTGTTCTTTCTGGCCTATGCGTACCATTTCAATTTTACCTAGCTTTCTTTGGCTAGCTCTCCCAGCCCTAACGCTCCAGTCATGTATTCCACTGTTCAGCACATATTTATTGAACACCTCCTGCTCTACAGGCACTATTCTAGGCACTGAAGATACAGCAGTGAACAAGATGGACGGGATATTTTCATGGAGTTCACATTATGGTTGTATAACTTAGACTGAAACAAGTAAACAAGATATAGGTATACCTTGGGGGATGTTGCAGAGTAGTTCCAGACCAGCACAGTAAATTAATATCTCAAAGCAAGTCAAATGAATTTTTTTGGTTTCCCGGTGCATATGAAAGTTGTTTACCCTCCACTGCAGTCTATTAATAGTGCATTATGTCTTAAAAAAAACATGTATGGGGCACCTGGGTAGCTCAGTCAGTTGAGCATTCAACTATGGCTCAGGTCATAAACTTGCAGTTTGTGAGTTTGAGCCAGCCCTACATCATGCACTGTGCTGACAGCAGAGAGCCCGCTTCAGATCCTCTGTCCCCCTCTCTCTGCCCCTCTCTCACTTGTAGTCTCTCTCAAAAATGAATAAAACATTACAATAAAATAATTCAACATAGATATACATTATTTAAAAATATTTTGTCAGGGTGCATGAGTGGCTCTGTTGGTTAAGTGTCTAACTTTTGATTTCGGCTCAGGTCATGATCTTAACAGTTCAGGGGATCAAGCTCCACTTTGGGCTCTGTGCTGACAGAACAGAGCCTGCTTGCTATTCTCTCCCTTTTGTTCTCTGCTCCCCTCCTGCTCACATGCCCGTGCACATGTGTTCGCTTGTTCTCTCTCTCTCTCCCCCTTCTCTCAAAATAAAATAAATAAATATTTTTTTGCTAAAAGAATGCTAACCATCATCTGAGCTTTCAGCTAGTCTTGATCTTTTTGCTGCTGGAGAGTCTTGCCTTGATGTTGATGGTTGCTGACTGATCAGGGCGGTGGTTGCTGAAGGTTGGGGTGGTTGTAGCAATTTCTTAAAATAAGACAACAGTGAAGTTTGCCAAAACAATTGATTCTTCCTTTCACAAACAATTTCTCTGTAGCATGCAATGCTGTTTGGTAGCAGTTTACTCACAGTAGAGCTTCTTTCAAAATTGAAGTCAATCCTCTCAAACCCTGCCACTGCTTTATCAACTAAGTTTATGTAATATTCTTTAAAATAATTTTTTTTAAATGTTTTATTTCTGAGAGAGAGGGAGACAGCATGAGTAGGGGAGGGTCAGAGAGAGAGAAGGAGATACAGGCTCTGAGCTGGCAGTCAGCACAGAGCCCGATGCAGGGCCTGAACTCACAAACCGTGAGATCATGAGCTGAGCTGAAGTTGGACACTCAACCGACTGAGCTACCCAGGTGCCCCTATGTAATATTCTTTAAAAAAATGTTTTTTAATTTTAGAGAGAGAGCGAGTGGGGGAGAGGGGCAAAGGGAGAGAGAGAAAGGAAATCTCAAGCAGGCTCCATGCTCAGCTCAGAGCCCAACCCCAGGCTTGATCCCATGACCCTGGGATCATGATCTGAGCTGAAACCAAGAGTTGGATACTCAACTGACTGAGCTGCCCACATGCCCCAAGTTTATGTAATATTCTAAATCCTTTGTTGTCATTTCAGCAATCTTCACAGCATCTTCACCAGGAGTAGTTTCCACTTCAAGTAACTCCTTTCTTTACTCATCTATAAGAAACAACTACTCATCCATTTAAGTTCACTGAAATAGCACTTTAAATTTCCTTCAAGAACTTTTCCTTTGCATCACAGCTTGTCTTTTTTTTTATTTTTTTTTTATTTGAGAGAGAGCATGCATGTAAGCAGGGGAGAGGGATAGAGAGAGAGAGAAAGAATCTTAAGCAGACTTCATGCTCAGTGTGCAGCCTGACATGAGGCTCGATCCCATGACCTGGGATCATGACCTGAGTCAAAATCAAAAGTTGGATCCTCAACCAACTGAACCACCCAGGCACCCCACTTTTCTAACGTTTGGTGCAAGAGGCCTAGCTTTTGGCCTATCTCAGCTTTCGACATGCCCTCTTCAATAAATTTAATCATTTCTAGCTTTTGATTTAAAGTGAGAGATATATGATTCTTCCTTTCACTTGAGCACTTAGAGGCTATTGTAGGGTTATTAGTTGGCTTAATTTCAATATTGTTGTGTCTCAGAGATTAGGAAGGCATGAGGGAAAGAGGAGGGAAAGAGATAAGGGAACAGCCTGCTGGTGGAACAGTCAGAACACATTTATCTTATATATGAGCACAGTGGGTGGCACCTCAAAACGATTACAACAGCAAAGATCACTAATCACAGATCACCATAACAAATATAATAATAATGAAAAATCTTGAAGTATTGTGAAAATTACCAATTTTGATGCCTTCTGAATAGTGATTAACTTCCTCTAACCTTCACCTTCCTTACTGATCAAATGACAGAATTTTCTTCTAGTGAATCCCATTGAAGCTTATCTGAAGTTAATGTGACTACAGCTGTCAGAAGCACCAATTTATGAGATTAGAAGTTTTGTGTGATCCCTTATGTCAGACAATACTTCCCTTCTCTATCTCTTCCAGAAGGACTAAGTCCTACTCTCCCATCTCTAGGGAGGTTTATCTCACTAGAGATAGACTGAGATGGAAATCAGGGGGTAGCATGGAGGGGAAAAAGTCAGTTCTTTGGACAGACATTCACAGATGCCTGAACCTGCCATCTACCTCTTTGAATCCAGGAATGTCTCCCCACCCCTATCGCCATTCTTTGTACCCCTCTCCACACTGCATGTTACCCTCTGTTGCAATGGCTGTTATGCCCAGCTGGGAGAGAAGTCCAAAAGAGCTGGCATCCTCTCTTAGATTCCAGAGCAGTTGCTTAAAGAGGCCAGAGGGCTTCCTGACACTGGGGACATGAAATGCTCTCAGTAAGCCAGGAGCCAGAATCAAAACCATATGGTTTGCTTTGCAGTAAAGATCACAGAGCCTGGAAAACTAGAGGAAGGAGGACCAGCCAGGGGACAAGCTTTTTGGGGTAAGGGGAGGTGCCTACCCTAATCCTGGCAGCCCTGTACTCACAAGTATAGTCCTCCTGCTTAAGGGGCCTCCTGTCCTTGAACTCCTGGCCCATTCAGACTCTCCTCATGTCCATACTGGTAGAAGTTCAAACAATAAAGGCTGGAAGAATGGGACTACTACTCTCTGGAACATCAGGATTCCCTAAAAGCCTCCTGACCAGATGCCCCCCCAAATGGAAACTGTCCCTATTTGCTCTTGTCTCTAATGAACTGATATATCCCACATCTTAAAAATATTTTTTTAAAAAGCAACCCTTATCTACTTGCTTACCATGCATCTAAATAGCTTCAAATTCTCTAAGAGGGGATCTTAGATTTTTCCAAGGTGCTCCTGAGGGAGAATCCATAAGCATTAAAAAGAAACACATGCTAATAGCCCCTTCTAAAGTGATAGACTACATGGACCCAGTGTGGCAAGCCTGGATTTGGATCTGCTCGAGATGCTAAATGTGAGGGCTTATGTTAGTCCCAGTGGGTTCCTGTCCTTACTGATATATGAACAGCAATTATTTATGCACCAATCGGGGAGAAGGTGCTGCATTGCTGAAACTGGGGTAGCCAGTAGTGTCTTTTCCTTTGCAGACCAAGACCAAGACACCTGAGGAAAGGTTGAACCCAATTCCCACTGTCCACCTACTATCTCCCTGCTCCCCAACCCAAACCATGGCTTCAGTGGCTCCATGCAAAAAACAGCATTTGTGGGCAAAGTTCTATGTTCACATGGCCCCATGTGCATGCATGAGTCTGGGGGAAATGCCTTTGTTTTAGGGCCCAGGCTGACCTATAAATGGGAGGAATATTCCAGGTAGCCCATTGATATAAGAAAGGGGTAGACCCTAGTGCCTTAGAGTTGATAGCCTGCTTCATAAGCCTCTCTTATAATCTCTTCACCAAGGACAGATCTGCAACATTATGAGTCATGGAAGAAAAAGCAGAAGTAAAATAAAAATAAAAGAAACATTGGGTTTTCCTAACTTTCTTCTACAATTAAGCTTCTAGAGCTCTTGGGCACCGAACATGCCCCTCAATACTATCCATTGGGGGCACCTGGGTGGCTTAGTTGGTTAAGCATCCAGCTTCGGCTCAGATCATGATCTTAGGGTTCATGAGTTCGAGCCCCACATCGGGCTCTCTGTGGTCAGCACAGAGCCTACTTGGGATCCTCTGCCCCTCCTCAGCTTTCTCTCTCTCTCAAAAATAAATAAATATTTAAAAAATACTAGCCACCAAAGACATGGGCCTAGAAACTTCAAACATGTACTCACAGAAGATTTAGAAAAGCTAAAGCCAAGGCTTTGCTCATCTTCTGATATTATTTCTCATTGCCCTTCAAGGACTACACACAGAACCCAAAGGCTCTTTGGGTGAGTTCAGTGAGGCATTGCCAGTCATATTCTGGTCAGCCACAAAAATAGTATTAAATTAAGTTTCAGACAAGCTTGCTAGAGTGTATTAGCCACTATTGGGTTGGCAGGATTCTTTTGAAGTTCTTGACTCAAATAAGTTATATCTTTATTTTTATATGTTTTCTATTTTCTTGTATAGACCCCATCTTATTTAAGCTTCACAATAATACTATGCTTTGGAAAGGGGAAGTATGAATATCACAATTATATACATGAGGAAACAGACACAAAGAGATTAAATGACTTGCCCAAATTTATCTAGCTCTGTTGTTACCAGAATCAGTATTAGAATGCTGATTTCCTAACTTCCAGTTCAGTGCCTTTTCCATTCCACCTTAAGAGCAAATATTCTCCAAAAAGTTTCATTAAGACAGTGGTACTTGGCAATCATTGGACCCTTTATCTGGGTTCCCATTATATTTATGGGGTCTTCCTTTTCAAGGCACATTTCTCCTTTGCCAGAATGTGCCACCCCAGGTTCATATGCTGTTCCTGTGCATGGAACCCACAATCAGGTTGCATACTATTATCTCAATTCATTCCCCAGTATCTCCATTGAGGATATTATTTACCCACATTACTGATAAAGAAGCTGAAGCTCAGAGAAAGCAGATAAATTAATAAATTAGCCTAAAATCCTAAGGCTTGTAAGCGGCAGAGCTGAAATCAAGTCTTCTAACCTTTTGATTCTCTTTCTGCTATACCCCAGAGATGCAGAAACATTAGTCATAAATGTAATCAAACATAGATCTTCTCCTCAAGACATGAACATGTTTGTGGACTTTATCTGCATGAGTCATATTCTAGGGATGGGACAGCATGCAATGTAGTAGAGAACTTCCAGTTTCTCCAAAAGTAGCAAATACTCCTCCCACTGGGTATCCACACAGAAATATGTGAGCATGCTCACATGGCATGTGCTGCCCCACCTCCCCCTGACAGGGATTTGGTCACAGCTACAGCATCTTGACAACCTATTTAAACCAACTTGCAGTAACTGGCAGCAAAGTATCACACCCTAGCAGGCTGAGTCATTGAGCCTCTGCAGACTTTGGAAGAGAGAATCATTAGCTGAAACATTCAAGAACCAGGGGGTCCCAGAGAGGTATGTAATAAATTCCATCCAGATGTTGGGATTGGCTTTTTTCTTTTTTTCTTTTCTTTTTTTTTCCAATCACATTGAAAGAGTGAATAAGTTGTTTTCACCTTATCAAGCAAGGTGGGAAGAACATCGTTTCCTTTATTCTTGGGTGGATCTACACCAAAGGATCAAGAGGGCCAACAGAATCTGGATAATTCAGGGTGGACTCTGAATTATCAGAGAGCATCAGGTACACATGAAAGAATTATATAGATAGGTAAATGATATTGCAAATACTTCAGCAAAATCCAATTAGAGGTCTTCAAGTCCATTGCAATTTAGAGCTTCCACGCTATTTTACCTATGGTCTGGGCAGCCTGATGTTTGAAATCCTCCTAAGAAATTATGGCTGTGTAAATTGGTCCAACAAATAGCTGAATATGGATATTGTTCTGTTAGAGAGAGGAAGGGAGACCTAGCTGTAAGCATTATATTTTATCTCACAGTCTAGCAGCTTTGTCATGCTTTATGGCTAATAATCGAGTTATTAAATAACTCAAAAAGTCCTCTCCAGCAGTCCAGGCTCTATTAGGGTTAACTTTTGCTGTGGGGCTAGGATGAGGAAAAACAGATCTTCCCAAGCTGAAGCCTCAGTTGACATCCTCTTCACCCCACACCTGAGCTCCTGCTCCCTGGAAGAGAAACCTGAGTAAAGACAGCTGTGGCAGCAGAGAAGGGTTCTTCTTGGCAGTGGCTGCTTCTGACTTCAGAGATGGGGGCACTAAACTAGAAAACAGTGCTGAGAGAGAGGACCAGGAAGTAAATGACACAGAAATGAGAAACTCAAGGAAGAAAGGACCTGATTTTCCTCCTCTCAAAAAGGTGTGCTTTGAAAGGTTCACCTTTTCATCTGGACTGGTGAGTTTTGAGAGTTTTAGTCCTTACACTATGTGAACAGAACAAAAGAATCTTACCTGTTTAGTGGATTAAATAAGTGAGCAAATGAAAACATTTTGAGGTGTTTTTTGCTGAATTCCTGTCAATTATTATAGCTTCCTTTAAACATGCTTGTTTTGGTTCTTTTAAGTTTTGTTGAAATCTGCAGTGGAAAATATGCTTCAAAGGGGGAAAAAAACACCCAACACACTTCGGTGTCTTGCATTTTGACCCAGCCCACAAAACTGTTAGAAGAATCTTTGCCGACCCACCAGAGATCCCCGGATTCACTTGGAGAATCATTGATCTATAAACAACGTCTTGATTTCAGAACCTTTCTTTTGATTTGGAATTATCTGTTATTGACCACAGAACTGCTACTGAGGATTCCTGGGACAGGGGCCTGTATAGTGAGAGGTGAGCCCCAGTGTGGGAAAAAGAAATCTCTTTCTGAACGGGTGTTGTGGTACAGTACGTATGATATCTATGCTTAGTGTATCTATGGACTCAATTTCTTCTCTTCTTTTCGTCCTCTGTCCTTCCTCCTTTTCATCTTCTATTTTTTGTTTGTTTCTTCTATAGTAAAAAATTTCCCCCAAGCCCTTGGTGCCTAGATGATTTTTTCCTGGCACATTCCACTGATTGGAGTTTAGGAATCAGTTTCTTATTTGGGTGCATAATTTTTCTAAATATTTAAGCACCTAAATTATTGTAAAAGCAGCCAGCCACTGCCCATGCCTTGTAGGCAGGTAAGTGAGATAGTACCAGAGAAGAGAGGGCTTCAGGTCTCTACCCTTCACCGTGCCAGAACTCGGATCTCTTTTGAGATACATGTGGGAAAGAAGAACCTTCATGGAGGGAGCGGCCATGTTGCAATGCCGACAATACGGACAATATGAAGAGCAAGTCAAGGGGGAAATGGAACCCTGGAAGCATGAAGTCACAAATCTCCCAACCAGGCTGAGTCCTAAGAATGAGATAGTTCCTTGGTCGAACTGCTCTGAAAATAAAGGAAAAGACACTGACTCACGTTGAAGGTAAGGAGAGTATCAGCGTCTTCTCTGCTTAAACCACGGGGATCTCATTAAGGCTCGGGACACTAAACACTGATGGCTTCACTTTGGGCAAATCCTCAGCAGGAAGGCCCCATGCAAAGGTAATTATCAGGAATGGGGGCCCATTATAGCCTTTTGTTTTTGTTTTTAATGTTTTATTTATTTCTAGGAGAGAGAGAGAGACAGCGTGAGCAGGGGAGGGTCAGAGAGAGAGGGAGTCACAGACTGAAACAGGCTCCAGGCTCTGAGCTGGCAGTCAGCACAGAGCCGGACGCGGGGCTCGAACCCACGAACCGCGAGATCATGACCTAAGCGAAAGTCGGACGCCTAACTGACTAAGCCACCAAGGCGCCCCCCATTATAGCCTTTTGATTTGGTCACTCAAACATCCTGTCAGATGTACAAAGGAGATCGACCCTTACCTCAAAAGAAGTAAATTGTAGGTAGAAGTGTTTGGTTTCAGTATCTGTCAGGTTGAGGCTTTGAAAGGCAGATCTGTGGTCTAGGAAATGCATATGGGATTCTATTGCCTTGGAGCTCTGAAAATTCAAGGATATAAGGAATTGTATAACCCAGATTGAGACAATTACTTTAAATTGGCTGTTTTGCTGTTGAGTACAATAACCCTCATTTTGTGTAACTGGCTCTGAGTTAGAATGCAGTCTTTCTGGGAAAAGGGCTGTTTCTGGTTCTACAAGAAACTCTAGAGAAATCTCAAAAGCTAAAATAACCTAAAACTTGCCCAATATCTTGGTTACACCATGAATATTTGTCTCTTCCAAGCACTTCTGCATATGAGTAAGCATTCTAACAAAGATGCCCTTAGAGTCGGGACAGGGAAGCAAAGAAGCCAAGTATCCAGAGTTGGGCAAAAGACGTAAAGAACCAGAGCCAGGACACTAGTCAAGAAGAGAGAGGAGTTCTTCTAAAAGAGAAATAGAAAATAGGAACTAAAAAGATCAGGTAGGGGGCGAGGGATAGGGAGGGCCCAGGGTCTCATCTTTGATCGAAATAAGTATAATTAGAGAGGAAAATATACACAGAGAAATAGATTATGATTTGAGAGAAAGAGGTCTTCAGTTGGATAGGGAAGATTCATTGAGATTTTGGGGAGAAAATGGAAAAGAACTATAAAGCTAGAGTGTATCCAATTTAAATACCTTGTGTAGCTGAGTCTGGGGGCCAAAGTAAGCCCTCTAGCCCGTAGAGGTCTGTGTGTTGCTCATAGGGCAGCTATCTTGAGGAAAAAGAAGAAAAGTGGGGGTGGGGGTGTGTGTGGCAGAGGGTGGAAAGTTCCATAAGCCCCTCTAATGGCTCCCACAAGGCAGGATTCAGCCATAAATTGCCTGCTAGACAGTCACCAGTTTCGTCTCCATCTGTTCTCCAAACTCGTTCTTTCTTTATATTCAGATTCAGAGTCTTTCTTTATATTCAGGTGTTTTTAAAAAGAATCAACTTGAAGCAAAAGTACTAAATTCAAAACATTCTAAACCACAATTTGAATCTTGTTTAAGAGATGAGAGGATGAGAAGTGTGACTCTATTCATTTGTTTAGAAATGGTTGTTGCAGACAGGATCCCAGGCGTTACATGTTTTAATCTTCCCTTGGTTTATTCTGCTCTCAAGTGCCAATGGGCCTCATTCAATAATCAGTAATGGGCTTTTGGAAGGGAGAAAAGCAGTTATTTAAAATTGTCTCCTTATGTCCTGTAGTTACACCACCTGACATTTGCTTCCTGGGAAGTGTATGCAGTGCTGACTCACTGGATATCTTTTTTAAGTGGGTTCAACTGCGAAATAAGTTAGGAGGCCTTCTCCATCCTCGCCATCATGATAAATTAGGGACACAGAGGAAAAACTCACTAGACCCACGTGAAGGCATTCATGGCTTAGAGCCTAACCTCAGAGCTGTCAGGTGCTGTCAGAGCTGTCAGGTGGCCTTGCTCACAGGAGTCCTTATTCACAAAACTCAGGAGCAGAAATGAAGGGACCAGTTTCTGGTACTGCATCTACCTTAACTGCCTGTGAGACTTTAATCTAGTCCTTGATCTGCTCAGGGCTACCATCCTGTGCATCCAATGGGAAAGCGAAGACTAGCCTCCTCTACTAGCAAGTATGCTTGTGGATAAGATGACAATCAAAAGTATCTACCTTAGCTGAGGTACAGAGAGCCAGGTCAGAGAGAGGGGGAGAGAGAGTACATTGTGGTAGCTGACTTTATCACTTTATTGCTTAATTTTAAAATCCTCATCTCCTTCTTCTCTGAGCTCCTGAATAGTCTGGAAATACTTTTATTTTCTTTTAAATAAAGTTTTCAGGGGCGCCTGGGTGGCTTAGTTGGTTGAGCGTCCGACTTTCGCTTAGGTCATGATCTCGCGGTTTGTGGGTTCGAGCCCCGCGTCGGGCTCTGTGCTGATTGCCAGCTCAGAGCCTGGAGCCTGTTTCAGTCTGTGACTCCCTCTCTCTCTGACCCTCCCCTGCTCACACTGTCTCTCTCTCTCCTAGAAACAAAAATAAATAAATAAATAAATAAAGTTTTCATTGAAAGTTTTCCTGTTGAAACTAACAATAGAACTCCCCTATGACCCAGCAATAGCACTGCTAGGAATCTACCCAAGGGATACAGAAATGCTGAGGCATAGGAGCACATGTACCCCAATGTTCATAGCAGCACTCTCAGCAATAGCTAAAACATGGAAAGAGCCTAAGTGTCCATCCACGGACGAATGGATCAAGAAGATGTGGTTTATCTATACCATGGAATACTATATGGCAATGAGAAACAATGAAATCTGGTCATGTGTAGCAACATGGATGGACCTTGAGGGTGTTATGCTTAGTGAAATAAGTCAGGCAGAGAAGGACAAATATCATGTTTGCACACATAGGAGGATTAGGAGGAACTTAACGGAGGACCATGGGGGAGAAGAAGGGGGGAAATGGTGGGGGAAAGGGAGAGAGGCAAACCATGAGAGACTCTTGAATGCTGACAAAAACTGAGGACTGATGGATGAGGGGGGGAGGGGGGATGGGCATGGAGGAGGGCACTTGCGGGGATGAGCACTGGGTGTTATATGGAAATCAATTTGACAATAAACTATTTGTAAAAAAAAAAAAAGAAGAAGAAAAAAAGAAAGTTTTCCTGTTGAGCGAAAAAGTCTTCACCATGTGAACACACCAAGGAAACCAGAACCTAGATAAAGAAATAGGGCATTGTCAGGGGCACCTGGGTGGCTTTGTCATTTAAGCGTCTAACTTTGGCTCAGGTCACCATCTCACAGTTTGTGGATTTGAGCCCCACATTGGGCTCTGTGCTGACAGCTCAGAGCCTGAACCCTGCTCCAGATTCTGGGTCTTCCTCTTTCTCTGCCCCTCTCCTTCTCATGCTCTGTCTCTGTCTCTCAAAAATAAATAAACATTAAAAATAGAAAAAGAAATAGGAAATTATCCGCACCCAGAACACCCTCAGGCACTTTAATTCCTTTTCTTTCCAAGGGTAACCACTGATTTTACCTCTAACACCATGATTAAGTTTTGCTTGTTTAGGGACTTTATAAATGTATGTACTTTTTAAATATGTGACTTTTTTTGCTTAATACTAGGTTTGTAAGATTTATCTTATGTAACAATATTTTGTTATTCTCATTGTTGTATGGTATTTCACAAATTAATATGCCACAATGTGTTTATCCATTCTCTTATTAATAGATATTTAGGTTTCCACTTGAGGGCTATAATGAACAGTGCTACTGGGAACATTCTTGGATAGTTTTTTGATGAATATATGAATATATTTCTATTGGGTTAACTAGAAGTGGAATTGCTGAGTCATAGGACATGTGTAAGTTCTATATTAACAGATGCTGGCAGTTTTTAAAAGTCATTTTCCAAAGACCAAAATCATTTCACACTCCCATCAGCCATGTCTGAAACTTCCGTTTTTTTTTACATCCTCACCAACACTTGGTATGTCTCTTTTACATTTAGCCATTTTGATGGGTATGTTGTGGAATGCTTTTGTTTTTCACTTTACTTTTCTTGATGACTAACAAAGTTGAACATCTATTAACATATTTATTGGCCATTTTGATATCTTGTTTTGTGAGATATTCAAATCTTGAGCCTGTTCTTCTCTTGGATTGTCTGACATTTGTATCGATCTATAAGAATTCTTTAAATATTAGATACTTGTTGTATACATGTTGCATATGTCATTTCCCATAATGTTTTCAAGTCACGTTGGGGCTTAAGGCAAAACAACAGAAGGTGGCCTGGGTGGCTCATTAGGTTAAGTGTCTGACTTCAGATCAATTCATGAACTCCCAGTTCATAGGTTTGAGCCCTGTGTCAGGTTCTGTGCTGACAGCTCAGAGCCTGGGGCCTGCTTCCGATTCTGTGTCTCCCTCTTTCCCTCCTCCTCTCGTGCTCTTTCTCTCTCTGTCTCTCAAAAATGAATAAACATTAAAGAAAAGGGAAACAATAAAAATACTGATCTTACCTTTATTTAAAATTTTGATATTTTGGTCATCATGGGAGTTTTTTGCATTAATTTTTATTTTTAAAAATATTGCATTCATTATCTTGCTTGTCTTGATTACTGGCACCTCCTTAAAAAATTGTGTCCAACATCCCCAGAAAGCAAGGGAATCAAGAGCAAAAATAAACGATTGGAACGTCATCAAGATTAAAAGCTTCTGCACAGCAAAGGAAACAACCCACAAAACTAACAGGCAACCAACAGAATGGGAAAAGAAGTCGCAAATGACATATCAGATAAAGGGTTAATATCCAAAATCTATAAGGAACTCACCAAACTCCACACCCGAAAAACAAACAACCCAGTGAAGAAATGGGCAGAAGATATGAACAGACACTTCTCCAAAGAAGACATACAGATGATGGCCAACAGACACATGAAACGATGCTCAGCATCCCTCCTCATCAGGGAAATACAAATCAAAACCACCCTGAGATACCACCTCACGCCAGTCAGAGTGGCTAAAAGGAGCAAATCAGAGAACTCTAGATGCTGGCGAGGAGAAATGGGCACCCTCCTACACTGTTAGTGGGAATGTAAACTGGTGCGGCCCCTCTGGAAAACAGTGTGGAGGTTCCTCAGGAAACTAACAATAGAACTCCCCTGTGACCCAGCAATAGCACTGCTAGGAATTTACCCAAGGGATACAGAAATGCTGAGGCATAGGAGCACATGTACCCCAATGTTCATAGCAGCACTCTCCACAATAGCTAAAACATGGAAAGAGCCTAAGTATCCATCAACAGACAAATGGATCAAGAAGATGTGGTTTATCTATACCATGGAATACTACATGGCAATGAGAAACAATGAAATCTGGCCATGTGTAGCAACATGGATGGACCTTGAGGGTGTTATGCTTAGTGAAATAAGTCAGGAAGAGAAGGACAAATATCATATGTTTGCACATATAGGAGGATTAGGAGGAACTTAACGAAGGAATAAGGGGGAGAAGAGGGGGAAAATGGTGGGGGAAAGGAAGAGAGGCAAACCATGAGAGACTCTTGAATGCTGACAAAAACTGAGGACTGATGGATGTAGGGGGGGGATGGGCATGGAGGAGGGCACTCGTGGGGATGTATGTTATGTGAAAACTAATTTGACACTAAACTATTTGTAAAAAAAAAAAAAAAAAAATTGTGTCCAAGCCGGGTACTTCACTTGCTTCAACCTAGTCCTGGCTCTTATCCCATTCTGTGTCTTTTTCACTTTCTTTATAGTGTTACTTGTTGAAAAGGAGTTGCTAATTTTAATGAGGTCCTATTTTTCATAGTTTTATAGTTTTCTTTTATAGTTAACATATTTTATTTTTTAAAATGCCTAATGTCTGGAGTGCCTGGGTGGCTCAGTCAGTTAAGCATCTGACTTCAGCTGAGGTTATGATCATGGTTTGTGGGTTCAAGCCCCACGTCAGGCTCTTTCCTGACAGTTTGGAGCCTGGAGGCTGCTTTGGATTCTGTGTCTCCCTCTCTCTCTGCCACTCCCCCACCCACACTCTGTCTCTCTCTCAAAATTAAATAAACTTAAAAAAATGATAACATTTTAATGTTTATTTCTTTATTTTGAGAGAGAGAGAGAGAGAGAGGAAGAGCAGGGGAGAGGCAGAGAAAAAGGGAGAAAGAGAATCCCAAGCAGGCTCTGTGCTGCTAGCACAGAGCCCAAAGTGGGGCTCTAACTCACAAACTGTGAGATCATGACCAGAGTAGAAATTAAGACTCTGACACTTAACTGCCTGAGCCACCAGGTGCCCCAGTTAACACCTTTTTAAAAAAATTCTGTCTAAAATATTTTTTCTTACCTAAATTCATGAAGATATTCTCCTATGATTTTTTTCTAGAACAGTTCTGTCCAACAGAACATTCTGCAGTGATGGAACTTTTCTCTAAATGTGCCATCCAGTATGGTAGCTACTTGCCACCTGTGACTCTTGAGCACTTGAAATGTGGCTATTATGTCTGATGCACTGATTTTTAAATTGTATTCACTGTTAATTAAATTAATTAATTGTGGCTAGTGGCAAAGTAGTCTGTGTTGTACACCTAGAATTGATTTTGGGGTGTGGCATGATGTCAAATATTCTCCCCCCCCCACTTTCTATAGATAGTCAATTGACCTAGCATCATGTACTGAAAAAATTGTTAATTCCTCGCTTTTATATTTCACCGATTGCTTGTATGTGGATCTCATTCTGGAATGTCCATTCTTTTCTGTTTGTCTATTAGTATGTCGTTGTGCCAGTTCCATACTGTTAAAATTTTTATACATGTTACAATAACTTCTTTACTGGTGTTCCTCAAGACTGTCTTGACTAGTTTTAAACTTCTACATTTCCACATGAATTTTAGAAAAACTTTCCAAATTCCACCAAAAACAACAAAACCCTCCTGGGATTTTGGGGGGAGATTATATCAAATCTATATACTAATAAAGGAATCTTTTGTTTGTTTTGAGAAAGAGAGGGTGCAAGTGAGCAAGGGGCAGAGAGAGAGGGAGAGAGAATCCCATGCGAGCTCTGTACTGTCAGCACAGATCCTGAAGTGGGGCTTGAACTCACCCAATGCAGGGCTCAAACTCATGAACTATGAGATCATGACCTGAGCTGAAGTTGCATGCTAGCCAACTTAGCCACCTAGGAGCCCCTAATATGGGAATCTTTATTAAAAGTTCCTATCCATGAATATGGATGGGCCTCCATTCATTGAAGTCTTTTTTAATAATGTTTCATAGTTTTCTGTGTAGAGGTCTGACAGATCTTTCACTGGATTTATTCCTTATTTTACATTTATTATAGTTAGGTAAATGGGATGTTTTAATGTCCAGAGGTTTTTTAAGTTTTTAAAAATTTTACTTCCATTGTAGTTAACATACGGTGTTATATTAGTTTCAGCTATACCCTAGTGATTCAATAATTCTATATATTACACAGTGCCTGTTGCAATAATTGTTCTTTTTAATCCCCGTTACCTATTTCACCCATTCTCCTCTCTGATAACCATCAGTTTGTTCTCTATAATTAAGAGTCTGTTTATAGGTTTCTCTCTCTCTCTTTTTATTTTCTTTGCTTGTTTGTTTTGTTTAGTACATATGTTCACCACATATGAGTGAAGTGAAGTCATATGTATTTTTCTTCCTCTCATTGAACTATTTTGCTTAGCATTATATTCCACCCCCACCCATTTGTTGTTGCAAATGGCAGGATTTTATTATTTTTTATGGCTGAATTATATATATATACACCACATCTTCTTCATCCATCTATTGATGCATATTTGGGCTGCTTCCATAATTTGGCTATTGTAAATAATGCTGCAATAAACATAGGGGTTCATGTATCCCTTTGGTCAGTGTTTGTGTATTTCTTGGGTAAATACCCAGTAGTGTGATTACTAGATCATAGGGTAGCTTTTTTTTTTTTTTTTTTTAACATTTTAAGGAAACTCTGTACTGTTTTCCAGCATAGCTGCTCCAGTTTGTATTCTCACCAAAAGTGGACAAGGGTTCCTTTTACCCCACAACCTCTCCAACACATGCTGTTTCTTATGTTTTTTTATTTTAGCCATTCTGACAGTTATGATGTGAGATCTCATTGTAGTTCTTTTTTCCCCCTCATTGTAGTTTTGATTTGCATTTCCCTGCTGATGAGCGATGTTGAATATTTTTTTATGTATTTGTTGGCCATTGGTATGTCTGCTTTGGAGAAATGTCTGTTCATGTCTTCTACCTATTTTTAAATTGGATTATTTGTTTTGGGGTTTTAAGTTTTATAAGTTTTTATATATTTTGGATACTAACTCTTTATTGGTTATGTCATTGCAAATACTGTTAAATCTTGGTTTGCAAGCATAATTTGTTCTAGAAACATGCTTGTAATCCAAAGCATTCATATATCAAAGTGAATTTCAAGAACTATTGGCTCATTGTGATCATGTGACATTTGGCATCAGGTACTATTCATATTGCAAGACATCTCTTGTTTATCAAGTGAAAATTTATTAGAAATGTTTGCTCGTCTTGCAGAATACTCACAGAACAAGTTACTTGGAATCCAGAGTTTTACTGTATCTTTTCTCATTCCATAGGTTGCCTTTTAGTTTCTTGATTATTTTCTTCACTGTGCAGGAGCTTTTTGTTTTGATGTAATCCCAATAGTTTATCTTTGCTTTTGTTTCCCTTACCTCAGGAGACATAACTAGAAAAATGTTGCTATCCCCAATGCCAAGAAGCTACTGCCTGTGCTCTCTTCTAGGATTTAATGGTTTCAGGCCCATTAAAGGATTTAGTTCCTTAATCCATTTTGAGTTTATTTTTGTGTGTGGTGTAAGAAAGTGGTCCATTTTTATTATTTTGCATGTAGGTGTCCAATTTTCTCAACACCATTTGTTGAAGAGACTATCTTTTCCTCTTGCATATTCTTGCCTTCTTTGTCAAAGATTAATTGCCCATATAATTGTGGGTTTATTTATGGGTTTTCTATTCTGTTCCATTGATCAATGTGCCTATTTTTGTGCCAGTACCATACTGTTTTGATTACTACAGCTTTGTAATATAACTTGAAGCCTAGGATTGTGATACTTCCAGTTTTGTTTTTCTTTCTTTTTCTTTTTTAAAAGTTTATTTATTGGGGTACCTGGATGGCTTGGTCAGTTAAGCATCTGACTTTGGCTCAGGTCATGATCTCGTGGTTCATGGGTTTAAGTCCTGTGTTGGGCTCTGTGCTGACAGCTTGGAGCCTGCTTTGGATTCTCTGTCTCCTTCTCTCTCTCTCTCTGCCCCTCCCCCAATCATACTCTGTCTCTCTCAAAAATAAATAAATATCTAAAAAATTTTAAATTTGTTTATTTATTTTGAGAGAGAGAGCATGCAATCATGAGCAGGAGAAGGACAGAGAGAAAGGGAGAGAGAGAATTCCAAGCAGGCTCTGCATTGTCAGCACAGAGCCTGACAACAGGCTTGATCTCACAAACCATGAAATCATAACCCAAGCCAAAATCAAGAGTAGGATGTTTACCTGACTGAGCCACCTAGGTACCCCCAGTTTTGTTTCTTTTTCAAAATTGCTTTGGCGATTGGGGGACTCTTGTGATTCTATACAAATTTTAGGATTGTTTCTTCTAGTTCCATAAGAGTGCTGTCGGTATTTTCACAGGAATTGCCTGAAATCCATAGATTGCTTTGGATAGTATAGACATTTTAACAGTACAGTAAAATCTTGGTTTGTGAGCATAATTTATTTTAAAAATGCTTGTAATCAAAAGTACTCATATATCAAAGCGAATTTCAAGAACCAATTGTCATGTGACATTCAGTGTCATACACTACTCATATTGCAAGACATTGCTCATTTATCAAGTAAAAGTTTATTAGAAATGTTTGCTTGTCTTGCTGAACACTTGCAGAACAAGTTACTTGCAATCCAAGGTTTTACCATATTTGTTTTTTCAACCCATGAGCATGGAATATTTTCCATTTGCTTGTGTCATCTTCAATTTTTTTCATCAATGTTTTACAGTTCTCAGATGACAAGTCTCTCACCTCCTTGGTTAAGTTGATTACTAGGTATTTTATTCTTTTTGATGCATTGTAAATGGGATTGTTTTCTTAATTTCTCTTTTGGCTACTTTATTATTAACGTATGCAACAGATTGATTTTGTAGCCTACAACTTTACCAAATTCATCTATCAGTTCTAGCAGTTTTTTGGTATAGTCTTTAGGGTTTTCCATATATAATATCATGTCTTCTGCAAATAATGAATGAAAGTTTTACTTCTTCCTTACGAATTTGGATACCTCTTTCTTGTATGGTTGCTATGGCTAGGACTTCGAGTACTATATTGAATAGAAGTGATGAGAGTAGATATCCTTGTCCTGTTCCTAATCCTAGGGGGAAAGGTCTCAGTTTTTCACCATTGAGAATGATGTTGGCTATAGGGTTTTCATATATGGGCCTTATTATGTTGAAGTATGTTCCCTTTAAACCTTCTTTTTTGAGGGTTTTACTATGAATGGATGTTGTACTTCGTCAGATGCTTTTTTGCATCTATTGAAATGATCATACGGTTTTTATGCTGTATGTGATGTATCACGTCGATTGATTTGCAAATATCAAATTGTGCGTGCATCTTAGGAATAAATCCCACTTGATCATGGTGAATGATTTTTTTAAATGTATTGTTGGATTTGGTTTGCTAATATTTTGTTGAGGATTTTTGCATCTCTGTTCATCAGAGATATTGGCCTGTAGTTCACTTTTTCTGTACTGTCTGTCTTTATTTGGTTTTGTGGTGAGGGTAATGCTAGCCTCATAGAATGAATTTGGAAGATTTCTTTCATCTTCTGTTTTTTGAAATGGTTTGAGAAGAATAGGTATTACCTCTGTTTGAATGTTTGTAGAATTCACCTGTGAAGCCAGCTGGTCCTAGATTTGTTTGCTGGGAGGTTTTTTCTTTGTTTTTTTTTTGTTTTGTTTTGTTTTTTTACTGCTTCAATTCATAGCTGGTAATTGGTCTGTTCAAATTTTCTATTCTTCCTGACTCAGTTTTGGGAGGTTATATGTTTGTAGGAATTTATCTATTTCCCCTAGGTTGTCCAATTTGTTGGGATATGACTTTTTCATAATATTCTCTTATAATCCTTCATATTTCTGTGGTGTCAGTTATTTCTCCTCTTTCATTTCTGATTTTATTTGAGTCCTCTCCTTTTTATTTATTTATATTTTTTTGTTATGTCTGGCTAAAGGTTTATCAAGTTTGTTGATCTTTTCAAAGAACCAGCTCCTGGTTTCATTGATCGGTATATTGTTGTTGTTGCTTGTTTGTTTCATTTTGTTTCTATTTCATTTATTGCTACTGTAATCCTTTAAAAATTTTTTTAAACATTTATTCATTTTTGAGAGACACAGACAGAGTGTGAGTGGGAAAGGGCAGAGAAAGAGGAAGACACAGACTCTGAAGCAGGCTCCAGGCTTTGAGCTGTCAGCACAGAGCCTGATGTGGGGTTCAACTCAGACTGCGAGACAAACCATTGTTACAATAGTTCTACCTTTTATAACACCCAAGCACTTACCCTTACTGAAATCTTTATTTCTTCATACATCTTCAAGATACTGACTAGTCTCTTGTCTTTTCATCTTGCAGGACTCCCTTAAGCATTTTCTTGCAAGGTAAGGTCTAGTAGTAACAAATTTCCTCAGTTTTTATCTATCTAGGAATATCTTTATTTCTACCTCAGTTTTGAAGTACTTTAGGGTGTTTTACATATAATATATCATCTACAAACAGAGATTATTTTACTTCTTCCTTTCCAGTTTGTATGCCTTGCCTCTTATTTCTTTTTCTTGCCTAATTACTCTGGCTAGAGCTGCCAGTAATATTTTAAATAGAAATGGCAAGAGTGGTCATCCTTGCCTTGTTTCTGACCTTGCAGGAATAGCTTTCAGTGTTTCACGATTGAGTATGATGTTTGTCATGAATTTTTCATATACGGCTTTTGTTTATAGCCATATATGAAATTATGTTGAAATGTATGAAATTATGTATGCAACCATATTGTACATTAAGTTGCATTATAGACTCCTTCTAGTCCTAGATATTTTAGTGTTTTATTTTTAATCATAAAAGGATATTGAATTTTACCACATGCTTTTTCTTTATTTGAGATGATCATTCTTTCATTCTTTTAATATGGTGTATAACATTGGTTGGATTTTGTATATTGAACCATCCTTGCATTCTAGGAATACATCCCACTTAGTCAGGGCATATAATCTTTTAATATGCTGCTGAATTTGATTTTCTAGTACCACGTTGAGGATGTTTATATTAATGTTTATAAGGATATTGGTCTGTAGTTCTCTTGCAGTGTCTTTGTCTGGCTTTGATATCATGGTAATGCTGGCCTCATAGAACAAATTAGAAAGTTTTCTTTTCTCTTCAGTTTCTAGAAAAGTTTGAGAAGGATTGTAGTCTTTTTTTTTTTTTTTTTGAGAGAGAGAGAGAGAGATAGAGAAGGCACAAGTGAGCAAGGGACAGAGAGAGAAGTGGGGCTCATCTCAAGTGGGGCTTGAGCTCACCTGATGCAGGACTTGAACTCATGAACCGTGAGATCATGACCTGAGCTGAAGTCAGATGCTTAACCAGCTGAGGCACCCAGGTGCCCCAAGAAGGATTGGTGGTCTTAAATGTTTATAGATTTCATTAGTGAAGCCATCAGGTCCAGAGGTTTTTTTGCTGAAAGATCTTTTTTATTATTACTGATTCAATCTCATTACTAGTTATAGCTCTATTCAGATTTAGTATTTCTTTACGATTTAGTCTTGGTAGGTTTTATTTTTGTAGGAATTTCTCCATTTCATCTAGGTTATCCAATTTGTCGGCATACAGTTGTTCATAGTACTCTCTTAACTCTTCTTTATTTCTATAGAATTGGTAGTAATGTCCCCACTTTTGTTTCTGATTTTAGTAACTTAAATCTTCTCTTTTTTTCTTACTTTTCCTAGCTAAAGGTTTGTTAATGTGGTTGATCTTTTTGAAGAACTAACGTTTGGTTTCATTGCCTGTACTGTTTTTCTATTTTGTTTATCTCTGCTCTAATTTATTTCCTTCTGTTAAATGTGTGATTAGTTTGTTGTTGTTTTTCTAGTTCCTTAAGTTGTAAACTTAAGTTGTATTTGAGTTTTTTGGTTTTTTTTTTTTTAATGTTTTATTTATTTCTAGGAGAGAGAGAGAGAGCGTGAGCAGGGGAGGGTCAGAGAGAGAGGGAGTCACAGACTGAAACAGGCTCCAGGCTCCGAGCTGGCAGTCAGCACAGAGCCCGACGCGGGGCTTGAACCACGAGCACAGAGCCCGACGATCATGACCTAAGTGAAAGTCGGACGCTTAACCGACTAAGCCACCCAGGCGCCCCTGAGTTTTTTGTTTTTAATGTAACCATTTATAGCTATAAATTTCCCATTATGACTGCTTTCATTATGTCCCAGAAGTTTTTGTATGTTGTGTTTTTGTTTTCATTCATTTCTAAGTATTATATAATTTCCCTTGTGGTTTCTTCTTTGATCTACTGCTTACTTAAATGTGTTGCTTAATCTCCACAGATTTGTAATTTTCTAGTTTTACTTCTGTTACAGAGTTCTAACTTCATCTAATTGTGTTCAGAAAAGATACTTTTATGATATCTACCTTTTTAAATTTCTTGAGGGTTAATTTGTGGCCTAACATATAGTCTATCCTGATAAATGTCCCATGTGCACTTAAGAAGAATGTCTGTGTTCTTGTTGTTGGTTAGAGTGGTCTATATATGTCTATTAGATCTAGTTGATTTATTGTGTTGTTTAAAATCCTCTGTTTCTTTACCTTCTGTCTTTTTTTTTTATAAATCATTTTTGGAGTGTGAGATATTGAAGCCTCCAACTTTTATTTTTATGTCTATTTCTCCCTTCAATCTGTCAGCTTTTGCTTCATAATTTTGATGATATGTCTGTCATTTGGTAAGCAAACGCTTATAATTGTTCTATCTTCTTGTTGTGTTGAAACTTTTATTACTATATAAAGTCCTCTTGTATCTTGTGACTTTTTTTCATTTAAAGTCTATTTTGTGTGATATCAGTATGGCCATTCCTATCTTAGTTACTATTTGTATGGAATATCTTTTCATTTTCAATCTGTGTGTCCCTTTCACTTTAAAGGGAGCCGTTTGTAGACAGCATATTGTTGAATCATGTGTTTTTATCCATTTTGCCAATTTCTGTATTTTGATTGGAGAGTTTAACCCATTTACATTTAAAGTAATTACTGACAAGGAGGGGCTTAATTCTGTCATTCTGCTGTTTATTTTCTGTATGTCTTATAACTTTTTTGTCCCTTACTTGCTATATTACTGTCTCCTTTAATATTTGATTGACATTTTATAGTGAATTGTTTACATTTCTTTCTATTCATTTTGGGTATATTCTATAGCTGTTTTCTTTGTGGTTACCATGGAGATTACATTTCACATCCTAAAGTTATAACACTCTAATTTGAACTTGTACCAGCTTAATTTCAATAACCTACAAAACCTCTGCTCCTTTACATTTCCATTCCCTTTCAGTTGTTGATGTCAGAAAATTATGTCTTTAGACATTGTGTACCCAAAAACATTAACTAATAGTTCTTTTAAATTCATTAGTCTCTCCTTTTTTTAAGTTTATTTATTTATTTCGGGACAGAGAAAGAGAGCACCAGTGGGAGAGAGAAAAATCCCAAGCAGGCTCTGCACTATGTGTTAAGCCCAATGTGGGGCTCAATCTCACGACTGTGAAATCATGGCCTGAGCTGAAATCAATAGTCAGACACTTAACTGACTGTGCCACCAGGCCCCCCATTAGTCTCTTAAATTATGTAGAAAACAAAATGTAAAATTATAATCCAAAGTTATAGTAATACCAACTTTTAGAGTAATAATTATTTTTAAATGTCTCTTAAATCATCTAGAAGACAAAATTAAAGTTACAAGCCATTGTTACAATAGTTCTACCTTTTATAACACCCAAGCACTTACCCTTATTGAAATCTTTATTTCTTCATACATCTTCAAGATACTGACTAGTGTCTTATCTTTTCATTTTGCAGGACTCCCTTAAGCATTTTCTTGCAAGGTAAGGTCTAGTAGTAACAAATTTCCTCAGTTTTTATCTATCTAGGAATATCTTTTTCTACCTCAGTTTTGAAGTACTGTTTACACTAAATATAGGATTCTCAGTTGACAGCTTTTTTTCTTTTAGTACTTTGAATATATCTGCCCATTGCCTTCTGTTCCCTAAAGTCTGTATGCTAAAGTATGCTAATTATTTTGTTGAAAATCCTTTGGATGTGATGAGTAGCTTCTCTCTTGCTAATTTCAAGATTCTGCCTTTGTATTTGTCTTTTGAAAGTTTGATCACAGTGTTTTTTCTTGTTTCTTGGTTTCTGAGTTCATCTTAATTCATCGCCTTTGTTGGACTTCTCATTTACATTCCTGCCTTTATCAAATTTGGAGAGTATCTAGTCATATTTCTTTAGATTTTCCCCCTACCCAATTCCCTTTCCAACCCAATCCCCGCCTCTTTCTCCTCCTCCTCCTCTTAAAATGCATGTGTTGTTGACTCAGTCCCACTGATCCCTTTAGTTCTGTCTTAAAAAAAAAAATAGAATTTTTTTCCTTTCTGTTCCTCAGATATGATAATTTCCAGTGTCTTTTATTGAAGTTTACTGATTCTTTCTTCCTCTTGCTCAAATCTGCCTTTGATTCCTTTAGTGAATTTTTCTTTACCATTGTACCTTTCAGCTTCAGAATTTCTTTTTTTAATGTTTATTTATTATTTATTTTGAGAAAGAGAACATGAGTGGGGAAGGGACAGAGAGAGAGGGAGAGAGGGCATCCCAAGAAGGTTCTGAGCAGAGCCCGATATGGGGCTCAAACCCACAAACTGTGAGATTATGACCTGAACTAAAATCAAGAGTTGGATGCTTAACCAAGTGAGCCACCAGGTGCCCCAAGCTCCAAAATTTCTTTTTGATTTGTTCTTAGGTTTTCCAACTCTCTGTGGACATTTCCATTTTGTTTATACATTGTTTTACTGACTTTCCCCACATCTTCCTTTAGTTTTTCAAGCATTGTAAGATGGTTATTTTAAAGTTGGCTGGTATATCTGATATCAGGTCTTTTTCAAAGACAGCTTCTGTTGTTTTGTTTTTGTTTTTGTTTTTTTACTTTGTTTTTTTAAAGTGTTTATTTATGTTTGAGAGAGAGGGAGGGAGAGACAGAGCATGACCAGAGGAGAATCACAGAGAGAGGGAGACACAGAACCCGAAGCAGGTTCTAGGCTCTGAGCTGTCAGCACAGAGCCCAATGTGGAGCTCAAACCAACTCATGAGCCATGAGATCATGACCTGAGCTGAATGGATACTCAACTGACTGAGCCACTGAGGTGTCCCTGTTTATTTTCCTTTCAATGGCTATGTTTTCTTATATCTTTGTATGCTTTGTGATTTTTTTTTTAATCTGGATACTTGATACTGGATACTTGAATCTGATAATGTACAATTTCTGGAATTCACATTTTTCCCCTTTCCCAAGGTTTGCTGTTTTTGATTATTTTTTATTTTGTTTTGTGGATTGTTGATTGACTGTTTCTTTTGCCCAGGATCAACCTGAGGCATAAACTTAAGTTCTTCTTAGGTCTTTTCAAAGCCTTTTTATGGTCACTTTTAAATTTCCCTTGTACACATAGTTGGTTTTGAATGTCCTAGTCTTTATTTATTTATTTATTTATTTTATTTATTTCTAGGAGAGAGAGAGACAGCGTGAGCAGGGGAGGGTCAGAGAGAGAGGGAATCACAGACCGAAATAGGCTCCAGGCTCTGAGCTGGCAGTCAGCACAGAGCCCGACGCGGGGCTCGAACCCACAACCGCGAGATCATGACCCAAGCGAAAGTCGGACGCTCAACCGACTAAGCCACCCAGGCGCCCCGAATGTCCTAGTCTTTAACGTTTGGCTTCCAAAAAGGTAAAAAGCGAGAAATGAAAGGGAGAATGGGTGCTGGCTCTTTAAATGTCCTGAAAGTCACTTTGGCTATAGAGTAAGGGGCTTGCAACAATGAGAGGTGGTGCAACAACATTGACCACCCACTTTTTTGCATGCACATCTGTGATCAGAAGCAGGAATCAGCAATCAGAGCACAGATCCTGATATTTGGAGGACAGGATTCTTTTTTGCCCACCCTGGTACAGCACGCTGTGTGCAAGCTCCTCCAGAAACATGTGCACAGCTTCCTGCCAAAGGTAGCTGCTACTATGCTAAGAGCCAAAATTAAGCACAACTTATTTTGCAAGCTTTCCCCTGGAAAAATCTTCAACAGACTTTAGAGTTCCTAAATATTTACATTAGACAAATTCTGTCAGTTTAATTGTTATCTAAGTGGGGAAGCTAATTCCTTGTGCTTCTTACTCCATTTTCCTGTCATTCTCTGTAGGAGCTCTTCATTTTTTGTGAATACAAATTTTTGCCGTGTATATGTATTGGAATAATTTTTTCTCAGTTGGTTGCTTGCTTATTCACTTTGGTGCACAAATATTTTTTTAAATTTTTAATGTTTATTTATTTTGAAAGAGAGTGAGTGTGTGTGTGTGTGTGTGTGTGTGTGTGTGTGTGTGTGTGTGGTGTGTGTGAGTGGGGGAGGAGCAGAAAGAGAGGGAGACAGAGAATCCCAAGCAGGTTCCACACTGTCAGTCTAGAGCCTGACATGGGTTTAAATTTCAAAACCATGTGATTATGACCTGAGCCATGATCAAGAGTCAGACATTTAACTGATTTAGCCATCCAAGTGCTCCAAAATTTAATTTTCTTAAAATCCAACATTTTACTTTTATATTAAGTACATTTTATGTTATGCCTAGGAAAGCTTTGTCTATTCCATGGTTGTAAGGATATTCTTCTAGAAACTTATGGTTTTAGCTTTTACATTTAGGTTTGTGATTCATCTTGAATTATTTTTGTATATGGAGTACAGTAGAGATCAAAATTCTTTCCATAGAGGTATCCTGTTGTTTTAGCACAATTTGTTAAATAGACTCTTTTCCCAATTGAATTGACTTGATGCCTTGGTTGATAACAATTGACTGTATATGTTTGGGTCTATTTTTAGACTTGACTCTGTTTATTAATCTATTACTATCTACTTACATTGCAAGTCTGCTATAGCTTTATGGTAAATTATGAACTTGGGAGTATAAATATTCTAACTTTGTTCTTTTTTTCAATATCATTTTGGTTATTCTATATCCTAGGTCCTTTGCGTGTCCATATAAATAATAGAATCACATTGTCAATTTCTTCAAAAAAGCTTGCTGAACTGCAGAGGTGATTTGTGCTTGTATATGATATTATATCCCTTCAGAGAAGGTTTACTTTTATTTTTGTCAAACAGATGGGCTAGAGCCTGAATGCCTTCTTCCAATAAATGTTTGAGAAATTCAAAGCTGAGCTTCAGTCCTTACGAAGACAGGTCTACTTCCAATTCTTTATTCCTAGGGTAAAGTCTTTTGTGGTCCCTGTTGAAAACCAAGGGTGATTACTAGGGACCTTCTTCCTTTTCATGCTCTTTGCAATAATCTTTTTGTCTTTTCACTCGTGGCAGGGAAATTGCTGAAAGCTCTTTTCACCTTCTCAGTGCTTTTTGTTTTTGGAATCAGCAATGATCTTCAGGGTAAGCCAAACACCAGCTCACATTTTTTAGTTTTCTCTTTTCTTCCAGATCTTGGACCACCAAATTCTCATCGCTTTGTTAATTCTTCTATGGAGGTTTGGTTTCAGCATCATCTGGGTGGTGAGAGGAATCTACCACAGACCCTTAGACCAGAATGAGAGATGCCACAAACAGAATGTGATATTTGGAGCTACTCACTGTGCTTTATAAATTTTCCACTCACCTACTCTCCCCAGAAAATGGGAAGTTGGAGATAATATCCCCTTGTTTGTTATCTTCATTCAGCTTCACTAGGGCAAAACAACATCACCCATTCATCTTTTTTCCATTGTGAGCTATAGCAGCATCTGGGATTTATAGCTTGATAATACTGGAGAGCACTCCTCCTATTTGCTCACTATAGCTTAATCCAGGAACTTTTCTAAATTGTGTGTGTGTGTATATATATATATATATTATATATACATATTATCACATTCAAGCCTCATAATGATCCTACAGAATATATACTGTACAATTTTTAAAACCATTCTTCTTTTTTCTTTTCATTTCATTTACTTATTATCTATTTATTTAGAGAGAATGTGAGCAGGTAAGGAGCAGAGGGAGACAGAGAATCTTAAGCAGGCTCCACACCCATTGCAGAGCCCGACACGGGGCTCAATCTCAGGACCATGAGATCATGACTGGAGCCGAAGTCAAGTCAGATGCTTAACCAACTGAACCACCCAGGCGCCCACCATTCTGTTTTTAATTTAGGGCTCTAAAAGACCCTACCAAGGGTTAAATAGCTAGTGCATTTGCAGAGCCGTGAGTCTAATAAGCTTTGGAGCCAGGCAAATCTAATTCTGCCTTGCTCTAAAGTCTTTTCTCTCGAAGTATGCAAAAGAGGCAGAAGTTCTTATTTAAACAATTAGACGATGCAAGAGTTTCTAAACAGAAGTATAATTAATGAATTTATTATTTCTCTCTCACAGTGGCCACCAGCATTAATCTCAGTTAGTAAGAGTCTGTTGAGCATTTACCAAATGCTCAGTAAGTAGGGTTTGACGGACAAAGGTAAGGTTATGAGTGGGTGGTGAGAGGAACAGAGCACAAAAATGTTAACATTAACAAACATTTTCTGAACACCTAAACGCTGAGCTTGTTTATTCATAATACAAAACAAGAAGTGTAGGGATGCCTGGGTGGCTCAGTCTGTTGGGTGTCTGGCTGTTGATTTCAGCTCAGGCCTGCATGGAGCTCCACACTGTCAGTGCAGTATCAGTGCTTGGGATTCTCTTTCCTATCTCTGCACTCTGCCCTACCTGAGCATGGGTGTGCTCTCTCTCTCTCTCTCTCTCTCAGTATCTCTCTCTGTCTCTTTCTCAAAATAAATAAACTTTAAAAAAAGTATAAAATGTGGTCCCCACCCTCCAAAGCTTACAGACTAGTTACTTTAGAGGTCATTTATGTAGCATCTACATGTACAATCTAGATACCTATTGGAGGGAGGCAAGATGGCGGAGAAGTAAGGAGCTCCGTAGATACCTATTAAAGATACAGATAATACAAAGATAAGCCTAGACCTTAAGTCTAAAGGTGAATCAGAGTGACAAACAAGCACTTTCAATATAAGATATTGAGTTAAAAGAAACACAGTTCTCATGAAAGCATGGAGAAGGGGGTATTGCCCTCAATATGGGCAATCAGGGAAGCAGGAAGAAATGAATCCTGAACTAACATGGGAGAGGCAGAATGAATGCATCTGAAGTACTTAGCAAGGAACACTGACAGTATATGTGTTCTGAATAGAATGATACTGATTATATGGCACCAGAAAAAGCCAAAGAATATTCTATAACTGAGCTGTTTCCTGAATAACTTCAGGATGGGAGCATTAGACTACTAGCCTTTCCTTATCTTCCCTTTACTTTTACAACTCCTAAAGCCCATTCTGTGTTGTGAGGAGTTTTTCTCTCCTCCTTTCTCCCTACTTCCCTACCTTCCTTATATCCTTTACTTTGTTTTTTTGTTTGTTTGTTTTACCCAAAAAATATGGAAGTCATAAGAGCTGGAGAAACTTGGGAAGTCTTTAAACTGAACTGATACTTAAATGGTTTATGATAATTAAATGTAAAAAGGGAAGGCATTGAAAGGGAAACAAATGCCAGCTGTTGAGTCAGTTGGACCCCTATCCTGAGTCCTTATACCATGCTTTGGGAACACTGAGCTAAATCTGTCCAGTAGGTTGAAGTGAACAGGACATGTTTGTGGGTAGTAAATGGGAAGCATGTGTGCCATAGTGGGAAATAAAGCCCTATAAGCAAAATCGGATACATTGTAAAGGGCCTGGGAAACAAACAGAGGAGTTTAGACTTGAGATGGTTAATACCACAAGTCCTTTAAGGCTTTTGAGCAGGTGGGCAGGGAGTAGTAGGTGGGAAAGATTTGAGAGAAGGAAACTGATATCATACAGACTAACAAGAAGCTGTGTGTGAGTCTAATTCTTGTGATAAAGGTCTCTAGGGTATGGCAGAAGGAATAGAAAGAGAGGAGTAGGAGACATTTTAAAGAAAGAATGGACAGGGTTTGTGGACAAAGAATGTTTACCTTAAGAATATCAGTGTTTACCTTAGAAATGCCCAGTTAGACAGAAATGCTGATGCATAGGAGCACATGTACCCCAATGTTTATAGCAGCACTCTCAACAATAGCTAAAACATGGTGGGCGCTGATGTTGATAGCATTAGGAACAGTTGATAGCAAAAGGCAGTGTTGGACCATGTCTACATGGGTTTTTTTTGTTTTCATAGCACATGGACAGGGAAGATAAGCCCAGGAGGAGGTGAGATTGCCAGCCTGATAGTGCGCTGCCTCATACAAACCATGTGATTGTTTTGCCAGGTTATAATGCTGAATCTAAAGGACAAAGAACATTAATTAATTCATTGTCCCCAACTTTTCCTAGAGCTTAAGATGTCCCCTCCAGATGCTGGGGTTGGTACTCTCCTTCCATAGTCACAAAATCAGTATGTCCTATACCTATTCACCTTTTCCAGTTCTTTCCTATTCACACTCAACTTTTCATTTCAAACTGTCAAATTTGACTGAGACTGAAACAGATATATAAAGATATAGCCCCACCTTAGCTTGCTCAGGTAACTGCAGGAAGATTGAGTGAATAGTATACTGAACTTAGTAGTCCTTGTTCTCATGATTTAGGACCATGTCAGTCTGACAAGAGAATCTAGATAGCTCAACCAGAATTATGTTTGAATACCCCAGACATCATTTTGGCTGGGCTATCCCCAAGAGAGTATAACAACCAAGCTGACCTGATGCCATTGTTGGCGTAAAGAAAGATACATTATGCCTAGGAATGGTCAGGCAGAATTCCTGAATTTCAAAAATAGGTCTATATAACTTTTCACTGCATTCACCCTGATCATTAACTAGTAAGCAGCTAAGATGATTCCTTTCTAGAGAAAGCCATATTCAAAAACCAAATTTCCTTTCTAAGGTATGTGGACCAGGAGGATTAAAAGAAGTAAGAGTCAAGGATGCCTGGGGGGCTTAGTTGGTTGACCATCCAACTCTTGATTTTGGCTCAGGTCATGATCTAAGGGTCATGGGACTGAGTGCAGCATGGAGCCTGACTGAGATTCTCAATCTCTCTCTCTCTCTCTCTCTCTCTCTCTCTCTCTCTCTCTCTCTCCCTCCCTCCCTCCCTCCCTCCCTTGGCCCCCTCCCCTGCTTTTGCTAAGAGTCAAAAACTGTTTTGAATTTATTTTTTAAAAGTCCATTCCTAGACCACTTCTATTCAACATTGTACTGGAAGTTCCAGCCAGGGCAATTAAGCAAGAAAAAGAATAAGATGCATTCAGATTTGAGAGAAAGAAGTAAAACTATCTCTATTGACATGATCTATTTCTATATGACATCATTTTGTACACAGTAAATCCTAGGAATCCACAAAAAACAATTAGAACTAATAAACAAAGTTCAGCAAGGTTGCAGGACACAACACTAAAATACAAAAATCAATTATATTTCTATATTTCAGCAGTTGGCAATATAAAAATAAAATTTATAAAACAATTACAAGTAAAATAGCATCAAAAAGAGTAAAATGCTTAAGAATAAATTTAATAGGGGTGCCTGGGTGACTCAGTTGGTTAAGCGTCTGACTTAGGCTCAGGTCATGATCTCATGGTTCGTGGGTTTGAGCCCCACATCGGGCTCTGTGCTGACTGCCAGCTCAGAGCCTGGAGCCTGCTTCAGATTCTATGTCTCCCTCTCTCTCTGACCCTCCCATGCTCACGCTGTCTCTCTCTGTCTCTCTCTCAGAAATAAATAAATAAAAATAAAAATAAAGAATAAATTTAATTAAAAACCTGAAAGATTTGTACACTGAAACCCCCCAAAATTGTTTTTTATTTTAATTATTCATTTTTATTTAAATCCAAGTTAGTTAACATGTAGTGTAATAATGATTGCAGAAATAGAATTTAGTGATTTATCACTTATGTATAACACCAAGTGCTCATCCCAACAAGTGTTCTCCATAATGCCCATCACCTACTTGACCCATTCCCCTACCTAACATCCCTCCAGCAATCCTCAGTTTGTTCTCTGTATTTAAGAGTCTCTTGTGGTTTGCCTCCCTCTGTTTTTATCTTATTTTTGCTTCCCTTCCCCTACTTTCATCTGTTTCATTTCTTAAATTCCACATGAGTGAAATCATATGATATTTATGTTTCTCTGACTGACTTCTTTCACTTAGCATAATACACTCTAGTTCCATCTATGTTGTTACAAATGGCACCCCAAAATTTGTTGAAAGAAATTAAAGAAGACTTAAATGAATTGATAGATCTCCCATGTTCATGGACTGGAAAGTTTAATGTTGTTAAGGTGGGAATTATCCCATAATTGAGCTACAGGTTCAATTTAATCCCTATTAAAATTCTAGATGCCATTTCTTTGCATAAGTTATCAAACTGATCCAAAATTTCATATAGAAATGTAAGGGACTTAAATGGCCAAAACAATCTTGAAAAAGAAGTACAAAGTTGAAGGAGTCACGCCTTACTAAAAAAGATTCAAATCTTACTACAAAGCTATAGTAATCAAAACAGCATGGTACTTGTGTTAGTCATGGTTTTCCAGAGAAACAAAACCATTAGGAGATACACGAGCACGTGCACACACACAATTCTCCCTTTGGTAGTCAGGATCAATCACCCCAGCCAGTATAGTAACTCCCTTCTTTGCTTGAAGAGCATGAAGAGCACAAAATGTGGGGATGGCAGTGTTAACTTCCAGATCAACAGAATCATTGTTGTATCTCCTAGTGAAAGCATTGCTCCCTCAGGAACTCTCCTCTAGGCCAACAGAGCATACAGTCATGGGAACAGGAAGCAAAAATTTTGCTAGTGGACAATAGTAAGTAGTGCCACTTCTATTTCTACCCCTTGATTCCTGATCTGTGAATCCTGGCTATCAGAGAAACATATAGTCAGAACATATACAGCTGTCTGCAGAACCTTGCCCCAGCCCTGAAAGATATTGTCACTTAGCTGGCATTGTCACTGAATCTTCAAAAGGCCATTCCACCATTCTATCAATCCTGCTACTTTTGGATGGTAGGGAACATGATACATAAGACCAATGAATTCCATGGGCATAGGCCCACTGCTACACTTCTTTTGCTGTGAAATGAGTTCCTTGGTCAAAAATAGTGGAATACTATGACAATGGATAAGGCATTCTATAAGTCTATGGATGGTAGTTTTGGCAGAAACACTGTGTGCAGGGAAGATAAATCCATATTAAAAGTGTCTATTCCAGTGAGGATAAAAGGCTATTTAATGTAATCAACCTGCCACCAACTAGCTGGTTGATCATCTCAGGGAATGGTGCCATATTTGAGATTCACTGTTAGCCTCTGCACCTGGCATATTAGAGGCTCAATGGTGACCATAGCCAGGTTGGTCTTGGTGAATGGAAGTTCATATTGCTAAGCCCATGCATAACCTGAAAAGCTCTCATGGTCATATATCCAGAAATAATGGTTAGCCAAATATCTGGGCACTGTGGTCTAGTCAAATTGACACATAAATTAACAGTTATAGTATTGGCCTAAGGATAGATATATAGATTAGTGAGATAGAATTAAGTGATTAAAAATAAATCAATTCATCTATGGTCAATTGATTTTTCACAAGCATGTCAACAGCATTCAGTGGGGTAAAGGACATTCTTCACCAAATGGTGCTGGGACAACTGGATAGCCACAGGCAAAATATTGAAGTCAGACCCCTACCTCACAACACATTGAAAAGTTAACTCACAATAAACCTAATGTAGCAGCTAAAATTATTTTTTTAACTAAGTTAGTCTTTATTTTATTTACTTATTTTAATGTTTATTTTTGAGAAAGCATGAGCAGGGGAGGGCCAGAGAGAGAAGGAGACAGGGGATCTGAAACAGGCTCCACACTGATAGCAGAGAGCCCAATGCAGAGCTCGATCTCACAAACCATGAGATTATGACCTTAGCTGAAGTTGGATGCTTAACTGACTGAGCCACCCAGGTGGCCAGACCTAAAATTATTAAACTCTTTTTTTTTTAATGTTTTTATTTATTTCTAGGAGAGAGAGAGAGAGAGAGACAGCGTGAGCAGGGGAGGGTCAGACAGAGAGGGAGTCACAGACTGAAACAGGCTCCAGGCTCTGAGCTGGCAGTCAGCACAGAGCTCGACGCGGGGCTCGAACCCACGAACCGCGAGATCATGACCTAAGCGAAAGTCGGACGCTTAACCGACTAAGCCACCCAGGCGCCCCAAAAAATTATTAAACTCTTAAAAGAAAACATATAAATAATAAGAAGACATAGGAATTTTCATGTAGGCAATGGTTTCTTAGATCTAACACCAAAAGTGCATATGAAAAGAAAACAAATAAATTGGGCTTCACCAAAATTTAAAAATCTTGTGCTTCAAAAAGACACCATCAAGGGGTGCCTGGGTGGTTCAGTCGGTTGAGTGTCCGGCTCCAGCTCAGGAGATGATCTCATGGTTTGTGGGTTCAAGCCCCGTGTCAGGCTCTGTGCTGACAGCTCAGAGCCTGGAGCCTATCTTCGGATTCTGTGTCTCCCTCTCTCTGCCCCTCCCCTGCTCTCTCTCTTTCTCTCTCTCTCTCTCTCTCTCTCAAAAATAAATAAAAACATTAAAAAACAAAAGACACCATCAAGAAGGTGAAAAGATAACCCACAGAATGGGAGAAAATATTTGCAAATCATTTATCTGATAAGGATTTTTAATCCAAAATATATAGTGAACTCTTAAAACTCAACCAAAATACAAATAACCCTATTTTAAAATGAACACAGAGGGGCACCTGGGTGGCTCATTCAGTTAAGCATCCAACTCTTGATTTCAGCTCAGGTCATGACCTTGCAATTCATGGGATCAAGCCCCACATCAGGCTCCACGTTAACAGCATGGAGCTTGCTTGGGTTCCTCTGTCTCCCTCTCTCTCTGCCCCTCCCTTGCCCGTGCTCACTCTCTCTCTCTCTCTCTCTCAAAATAAATAAATAAACTTAAAAAAGAAAATATGGCACCTGAGTGGTTCAGTTGGTTAAGCATCTGACTTTGGCTCAGATCATGATCTCATGAATCTTGGGTTCAAGCCCGCATTGGGCTCTGTGCTGACGGCTCAGAGCCTGAAGCCTACCTCAGATTCTGTGTCACCCACTCTCTCTTCCCCTCCCCTCCTCATGCTCTGTCTTTCTCTCTCTGTTAAAAATAAATAAACGTTTAAAAACGTTTAATAAAAAATAAAATAAGGAAAGGATTTGAATAGACATTTCTCCCAAAAAAATATACTAACGGACAAGAAGCACATGAAAAGATGCTCAACATCATTTGTCATGAGAGAAATGCAAATGCAAAACCACATGAGGTAGAATTTCACACACATTATGATGGCTAAAATAAAGAAGATAGTAACAAGTATTGGCAAGATTGGGGAAATTAGAATCCTTATGTAAGCTGATGCTATTATAAAATGGTGCATCCACTTTGGGAAAGTTAAACAGTTCCTCAAAATGTTAAACCCAACAATTCCACCCCTAGATATATGCTAAAAAAGAAATGAATATACATCCACACAAAATCATGTACTCAAATGTTCATAGCAACATTATTCACACCAGCCAAAAAATGAAAACAACCCAGATGCCTGTCAACAGGTGAATGCATAAATTAAATGTAATATCTCCATAAAATAGAATGTTATTTAGTCATGAAAATAATGAGGCACTGATACATGCTACAACATGGTTGGAGTTTGGAAGCATTATGCTAAGTGAAAGAAGTCAGTCACAAAAGACTACAT
The DNA here is from genome assembly GCA_017311185.1 of Proteles cristata cristata. Lineage (NCBI taxonomy): Eukaryota > Metazoa > Chordata > Mammalia > Carnivora > Hyaenidae > Proteles > Proteles cristata. The sequence continues at coordinate 189,238 of JAESUZ010003725.1, forward strand.
ATTGCATGACAGCTGCACAACTCTGAATATGCTAAAAACACTGTATTGTACATTTCAAAAGAGTGAATTTTATGCTATTTGAATTATATCTCAATAAAGTTATTTTATTTTTTTAAGATTAAAAAAATTTTTTCTTAATGTTTACTTATTTTTGAGAGAGAGACAGAGCACAAGCAGGCAAGGGGCAAAAAGCAGGGGAGAATCTGAAGTAGGCTCCAGGCTCTGAGCTATCAGCACAGAGCCCAGTGTGGGACTCAAACCTACAAACTGCCAAGATCATGATTTGAGGCAAAGTCAGATGTTCAACCCACTGAGCCACCGAGGCACCCCAAGATTTTTTTATTTTTAAGTAATCTCTATACCCATCACGGGGCTCAAACCTACAACCCTGAGATCAAGAGTTGCATGCTCCACCAACTGAGCCACCCAGATGCCCCTCAAGTTGTTATTTTTCCTTTTAAAATTTTATTATTTATTTTGAGAGATAAACAGCACAAGTGAGGGAGAGGCAGAGAGAGAGGGAGACAGAGAATCCCAAGCAGGCTCTGTACTGTCAACATGGAGCCCAATGTGGGGCTCAAATTCACAAAACTGCAAGATCATGACCTGTGGTGAAACCAACAGTTGAACGCTTAATGGACTGAGGCACCCAGGTGCCCGTGAAGTTGTTATTTTTAAAAATACCTATTCCATCCCTCAATGATGCCAGCAGTCTGAAAATGATAAGGGGAATGAAAGAAATGTCTATCAAATACTATGACTATCAGCCCTTTGTTGCATGAGCTTTTGCAATAAAAACTGCAGTTATGGTTCAGATATCTAAAATCATGATACACATTAGTTTCAAGGGTCACAATGTTACAGGCAGAGTTGACTGATCAGACTAAAACAGCAAAGCTATAACTTGAGAAAGAGTCAACAGCAATGATATACCAATGGAAACCCTCAGAAAGAGTCAAAAGTCTGATGACATCAATTTGCCAGGAGCCAGTACTGTCAATATTCAGTACAATATGGCCTCATCAGCCAGTTTTTGGCAGAAGTCAAAGTCTGGCATGCAGGAGTAGCTTCTACATCAGAAACACTGAGTACTTTGAGATCAGTTTATGATATGCTGCCATGTCCAATGTGATGATGGATTCAGGTAGCCATTGCCGCAGTCTGGGTGGTACAAGCTTGATCAGCGGCTTGATTCCAAATGATCTTATTAGAAAATGAGCCATTATCATGAGTCATCCAGATGGTTCAACTGGCATCTGCAATTTGTTTCCACAGCTCATGACCCACAGAGGAGTGCCTTTAATCTATCAATCTGTAGTCTTCCAAGCAGTAGACTGGATGGTGAAGCCTTTGGCAACAGTCCAAGAGTCAGTAAAAATATGGCATGACTAGTCCTAAGGTAAAGGTGATGGCTTTCATTTCAACCCATTGTGCTAATTGGCCCTTACTATAGTTGGTCTTCTGGAATTGCTACTGGGGCCAGCCATCCAGTGGACATCATCAGTTTTCATTTATCAAAGCCATCAGTGAACTAGGTTGAACCATTTAGGAGAAATTCTGCTGAATCAAGGGTTCAATTGAGCCAGTGAGGGGAGAATTTTCACATAAAGCTGACATGTTCCCTGGGCCATCCAGCTGTGCTATCAAATATACCATTTCCATTTGACTAGTGAAGCCCGTTGGACCTTTCCCTAGTTGTAGAGTTCTTGTTGATCCACCCAAAATGAAACTAACAGGCAACTTCCATGGTTCAGGCATTCAATTTTAACAAGGGTTGAAAAGATTAAACAGTTGCCTTTTTGGGGGGAAGGGGGGATTGCACTTGATGACTGCATCAAGCAGGTGGTGCTACTATACTATGAAATGACCTGTAGCCTTCAACTCATGCTCTGATTTCCCTTTTTCTTAAGAATCTATATTGTTTCTGCTGTTATTCCCTATTCAACCAACCAAACTTCTGAGGTTTTTATTCCCACCAAAACTCAAGGTCCTCCTTGTTGACATTATTTATTTCAGCTTTGGGGACTCTGTACTCATTAGCCATAGATAGCCACATTGCCTTTTTACTGGGGCCCTGGGGCTTGCTGTCCATTGTCATCTCTTCCTCTTCCCGCTCTGACGGGAATGAGTAACAACCATTCAAGCACCATTGGATGGCTTGTTTCCATCCTCACTCTCAAATTGCTCTGTTTCATTAATATATAGAGCACTGGGAGACCTTTACTCCCCACCTACCACCCACAACTTAGGCAAAATTATTCACTACCAAAGTCCAAAGAATCTCCTCATAACTACAAATCTTGCCCATGGGATCCAAGTCTTATCTTCCAAGGAACATCCCATCCTCAGAATTCTCGAGTCAGGGATTTGACTTTATCCTACTTACAAGCTGTGTGGAAAAAACCTACTAGTCTTCCTGAGTAGAGAAAAGCTGAGTACTTCCCTCCTGCCTTTTACTCCTGTATGTCTCCTTTACTCTCACACTACAACATTCACACTTCAGACACCAGAAATGTGGGGGTATTTCCCTACACCAAGCAATTCTCTGTAACACCAGCTGAGTGTCCTACAATTCAACTCAGTTCTAACACTGAGATACACAAAAATAGTATTAGATTCCACAGGTTAAGAGCCCAGTCCCACAGGACTGCTCCCCATCACAGAGAATGCTACTCACAAGCCCACTCTATCACCTGTGCTTCTAACTAACTGGCTAGAGATTGGAGGTTCCAGCAACTCCCTCCTTGGGTTTGATTAATTTACTAGGGTAGCTAATAGAACTCATGGGAACATTTATATTTACCTATTTATTAAAGGATATGATAGGGGCACCTGGGTGCCTCAGTCGGTTAAGGGTCTGACCTTGGCTCAGGTCATGAACTCGCAGTTCGTGAGTTTGAGCCCCGCTTCGGGCTCTGTGCTGACTGCTCAGAGCCTGGAGACTACTTTGGATTCTGTGTCTCCCTCTCTATCTGCCCATCCCTGACACATACTCTGTCTCTCTGTCTCCTTCAAAAATAAACATTAAAAAAAATTTTTTAAGGAAAAAAAATAAATGATATGATAAAGGATACAGATGAACAGCCAGATGAAGAGATACATAGGGTGAGGTCTGGAAGGATCCAAAGCATAAGAGCATCTGTCCCCATGGAGTTGGGGTATGTCACTCTCCTAGTATATGATGTGTTCCACCCACCTGGAAGCTCCTGCAAACTAGTACTATTTTGTACTAGTTTCCTAGAATCTAGTACTAGATTCCTATGGAGGCTTCCTCACATAAGCATGATTAATTATTAACTCCACTTCCAGACAATCTCTCCTCTCTGAAGAAGCGAAGCTTGGAGCACCTGGGGGCTCAGTCAGTTAAGCATCTGACTTGGGCTCAGGTCATAATCTCTCAGTTCATAAGTTCGAGCCCTGCATCTGGCTCTCTGCTGTCTGCCCATAGCCTGCTTTGGATCCTGTCTCTCTCTGCCACTTCTCTGCTCATGTTCTCAAAGCACAAATAAAATAAATAAATAAAAACTTAAACACTGGGTATTATATGGAAACCAACTTGACAATAAGCTATTAAAAATAATAAAAATAAAAATAGCCTATTATGCTTTGAAAAAAAAAACCCTTTTTATTTAAAAAACTAAATAAACATTAAAATAAATAATAAATTTATTATTAAATTTAATAATACATAAAATAAAATAAACATTAAAATATTCAAATAAATAATAAATATAAATAAATAAATTATAAACATTATAATAAACATTATACATATATTTAAATAATAAAATAAGTAAATAAACATTTAATAAAAAGCAAATGTTGGGGAGGCGCAGCTGAGAATTCCCAACTTCTAATCGTGGCTTGGTCTTTCTGGTGACAAGCTCCCATCCAGGAGCCCACCCAGAGTCACCTCATTAGAAGAAAAGATGGTATTAGTGCTGTTATCACTTGGGAGTTTATCATTGTTTTAGGAGCCCTGAATCAGGGATGGAGGTCAGAGACCAAATATTAGAATAAGAGATGCTCCTAGTGTTATCACTTAGGAAATTACAAGGGTTTTTAGGAACTCTGTGCTGGGGGAGGAGTGGGAGGGCAGAGACCAATATATTTTCTATTATCTCCTACAAGCTAATAAGCTGGCATATTACTGTTGTATGGATGCTGGCAGAAGACACAGACTCCTAAATGTCCATACTAGCCAAAGCAATCTATAGCAATTCCTATCAAAATACCAATAACATTTTTCACAGATCTAAAACAAACAATCCTAAAAGTTGTATGGAACCAGAAAAGACCCCAAATAGCCAAAGCAATCTTAAAAAAACAAAAAACAAAACAAACAAAAAACAACTGGAGATATCACAATCCCAGATTTCAAGACACACTACAAAGCTATAGTAATCACACTACAAAGGCACAAAAATAGACACATAAATAAATGAAACAGAATAAAGAGCCCAGAAATAAATCCACAATTGTATGGTCAATTAACCTTTAACAAAGGAGACAAGAAAATGCAATGGAAAAAAAATAGTCTCTTAAAGGTGTTTGGGAATACTGGACAGCTACTTGTAAAAGAAACTAGACCACTTTCTTGTACCACACACAAAAAAACTCAAAATGGATTAAGAACTTAATTTTTTTTATTTGAGAGAGAGAGAGAGAACATGTATACAAGTGAAATAGAGGGGCAGAGGGAGAAAGAAACAGAGAGAGAGAGAGAGAGAGAGAAAGGAAGGGAGAGAGAGAGAATCTTAAGCAGAATCCACATTCAGCACAGAGCCTGACTTGGGGCCTGGGATCATGACCTGAGCTGAAATCAAGAGTTGAATGCTTAATTGACTGAGCCACCCAACTGCACCTTGATTAAAGACTTAACCGTGAGACCTGAAATCATAAAAATCCTAGCAGAGAGCATAGGCAGTAATTTCTCTGTCATCAGCCATAGCAATGGTTTTCTAGATCTATCTGCTGAAGCAAGAGAAATAAAAGCAAAAATAAACCATCGGGCCTACATCAAAAACAAACAAACAAACAAAGAAAATCTTCTGCAAACCCTATCAAAATAACACCAACATTCTTCACAGAGCTAGAATGTGTATGGAACCAGAAAACACCCTGAATAACCAAAGCAATCTTGAAAAAGCAAACGGAAGCTGGAGGCATCACACTCCCGAACTTCAAGACATATTACAAAGCTATAATCATCAAGACAGTATGGTACTGGCACAAATAACAGACACTCAGATCAGTGGAACAGAATAGAGAACCCAGAAGTGGACCCACAAATGTATGGCCAACTAATCTTTGATAAAGCAGGAAAGGATATCTAATGAAATAAAGACAGTCTTTTCAGCAAATGGCTGGGAAGACTGGGCATGCAGAAAAATGAACCTGGACAGCTTTCTCACACCACACACAAAAATAAAATGGATGAAAGAACTAAGCATAAGACAGGAAGCCATCAAAATCCTCAAGGAGAAAGCAGGCAAAAACCTCTTTGACCTTGGCCACAGTAACTTCTTACTCAATATGTCTCCAGAGGCAAGGCGAACTCCAAAAGCAAAAGTGAACTACTGAGACCTCATCAAAATAAAAAGCTTCTCCGCAGCAAAGGAAACAATCAGTAAAACTAAAAAGCAACCAATGGAATAAGAGAAGATACTTGCAAATGACATATCAGATAAAGAGTTAGTATCCAAAATCTAGAAAGAACTTATCAAACTCAATACCCAAAAAAGCAAATAATCCGGTGAAGAAATGGGCAAAAGACATTAATAGACACTTCTCCAAAGAAGACATCCAGATGGCCAACCGATATATGAAAACATGCTCGACATCACTCATCATCAGGGAAATACAAATCAAAACCACAGTAAGATACCACCTCACACCTTGTCAGAATGGCCAACATTAACAACTCAGGTAACAATAGATGTTGGCGAGGAGGCAGAGAAAGAGGATCTCTTTTGCACCACACTGGTGGGAATGCAAACTGGTGCAGCCACTCTGGAAAACAGTGGCGGTTCCTCAAAAAATTAAAAATAAAACTACCCTCTCTCTCTGCCCTTCCTCTGAAACAGTACAACTGTTTGTCTCTCAAAAATAAATTTAAATAAATTTTTAAAAAGCCTTTGCAAAAACACAAGAAACAACAATGGTTGCCAAGGATATTGAGAAAGAGGAAAACTTGTGCACTCTTGGTGGGAATGTAAACTGGTGCAGACACTGTGGAAAGCAGTATGGAGGTTCCTCAAAAAATTCAAAATAGAATTATCATATGATCCATTAATTCCCCTACTGAGATTTGCCCAAACAATATGAAAGCACTAATTTGAAATGATATTGTACCCCTGTGTTATTGCAGCATTATTTACAATCGCCAAATTATGGAAGCAGTCCAAGTGTCCACTGATAGATGAATGGATAAAGACGGGGTGGGGGTGTGTGCCTGGGTGGCTCAGTTGGTTAAGTGTCTGACTTTGACTCAGGTCATAATCTCACATTTCATGAGTCTGACCCCCACATTGGACTCTCTGCTGTCAGAACAGAGCCTGCTTCAGATCCTCTGTCTCCCTTTACCCCTCTTCCACTCATTATATATATAATGTAATATAATTAATATAATATAATTAATATAATATAATACAATACAATACAATACAATACAATACAATACAATACAATATATATAACAGAATACTACTCAGCCATAAAAAAAAGAATGAAATCTTGCCATTTACAACAACATGGATGGATATAAAGAGATCTAGAGAGCATAATGCTAAGTGAGATAAGTCAGTCAGAGAAAGAAAAATACCATATGATTTCACTTATATGTGGAATTTAAGAAACAAAACAAACAATAAAAAAGGAGACAAGCCAAAAAACAGCCTCTAACTATGGAGAACAAACTGATCATTATCAGAGAGGTGGGTGGGGTGATGGCTGAAATAGATTTGGGAAATTAAATACACTTATTTTGATGGGCACTGAGGAATACATAGAATTGTTGAATCACTATGTCATACACTTGTAACTAATATAACATTGTATATTATGGGGTTAAGAAAATAAAGAAATACAAAGAAAAAAAGAAGAAGACACAGACTCCTAGGTCAAAAACAAAGGTCACTGCACAGCAAGCAACATGAAGTATGTTTACATTGGTTGCCCTTGCCCCACATGTACCAAGGGGGTCACTTGGAAGGCCCAGATGGTTCCTTATGCAAGTGGTGGGTTGCATTACAGCAGAGGAATCCTGAGCTTGAGGGACCTGTCATTTTACAGCAAGGAGTAAGCAAGTCTGTGCTTTGTCCCAGAGGATGACTTTAAGTCATCCCTCAAGATTGCTCACTGCAGGGACACCTGGGTGGCTCAGTCGGTTAAGTGTCAGACTCTTGATCTTGGCCCAGGTCATGATCTCATGACTGTGGGTTTGAGCCCTGCATCAGGCTCTGTGCTGATAGCATGGAGCCTGCTTGGGATTCTCTCTCCCTTTATCTCTGACCCTCACCCACTCGTTCTCTCTCTCAAAATAAATAAATAAGCTTAAAAAATTTTTAATTAAAAAAAAAAAGATTTCTCACTGCAAATACAATCCTGAGAAATGGCCTAGATAAAGAACAGTCAGAGCCTTGCACTCTTTTTTTTAATTTTTTAATGTTTTATTTATTTCTGAGAGAGAGAGAGAGAGACAGCGTGAGCAAGGGAGGGTCAGAGAGAGAGGGAGGCACAGAATCAGAAGCAGGCTCCAAGCTCTGAGCTAGCTGTTAGCACAGAGCCCAATGCAGGGCTTGAACCCACAAGCTGCGAGATCATGACCTGAGCCAAAGTCAGAGGCTTAACCGACTGAGCCACCCAGGCACCCCTTGCACTCTTTTTTAATTAATTAATTATTTTTTAAGTTTATTTATTTATTTTGAGAGAGAGAGAGAGAGAAAGCTCAACCAGGAGGAGGGGCAGAGAAGAGAGAGAGTATCCCAAGCAGACTCTGCACTGCCAGTGCTCACTGTTTTAGGGTTCAGACTCTGAGGTCATGATCTGAGCCCAAAACAGGAGTTGACTGCCTCACTAACTGAACCACCCAGGCATCCTTGGGCCTTTCACTCTAGGCATAGCCAGCAAGATATACCGGAATGTCAGAGACCTGTGGAGGAGTGTTTCTTAACTAATGTACTGCTAGAAGGAATGTAAAATGGTGCAACCACTTGGAAAAACAGTTTGGCAGTTCTCAAAAAAGATAAACATATACATAGCATAAACATTCTACTTCTATGTATTTACCCATGTACAAAGACTTGTACATGAGTGCTCACAGTAGCTGAGTTTGTAGTAGTCAAAAACTGAAAATACCCCAATGTCCATCAATAAGTGCAATAAAAAAGGAATTAACTTTTAATATATGCAACAGCATGGATGTATCTCAAAAACTTTTGCTTTGTGAAAAGGACAGAAAACAAGAGTACACTGTATGATTCCATTTATATAAAATTATAAAAAGTGAAAACTAATAGTGGCAGAAATCTGATCTGTAGTTACCTGAAAGGCTCAGTAGGAGAGGGGCAAAGAGAAGAATTAAAAGAAGCAGAAAACTTTTCATAGTGGTGGATATGTTCATTATCTTGATTGTAGTTATAGTTCTACCAGTATTTACAGATATCAAAATATACTTCTAAATGTATACTAAATTATAAACTTTAAATATGTGCAGCTTATTGGACACCATTTATACTTTAATAAGGCTGTTAGAATAAGCAATGCTGTTCATCACAGTATTTCTGTAATATAAAAAACTAGAAACATAATTTTTATTAATAGGGAATATTACATAGTGATTTTGACAATTTTGGTTGTATGTCTGCATTTCCTGATGTGAAAAGATGTCCACAACATGTTAAGTGAAAAGTCAGACTACACAACTTGCATATTGTCATTATAACTACCATCTGCTGAGCATTAACTCTGCTCCAGGCAGAGGACTAAACACTTAACATGCATTTTTTCATTTATGCTTGTAACTACCCTGTGAAATATGTGCTACTATTTGCTGCATTTGACAGATGAGGAATCTGAGGTACAGAAACCTGGTTCAAGATCAAGCTAATAAACTTAGATTGTAACTGAATATTATTCATTCCAGAGCCTAATTTCTGAACCTCTCACTATATTACACTATTTCCTCTACGTGTACTATGATCCCTACCCCACCCCCCATTTATTTTAAGGTTGTGTGCAATATATATGCAGGTAAAAGAGTTGGAGAGAAATACATTCAAATAATTATAAAGCTAATTATGAGTACTGATTTTATATCCTAGATTCTTAATGCATTATCTGATTTTTTAAAATCAGCATGTATAAGCATATCAATTTTCCTAAGCAGAAAAAAATAATAAAGTAAATTTCATTGGAGTAATAGAAATGATAGCATAGAGCTTCTGTTCTTATGGTATATAGTTTAAGAGGAAAGCCTCTGGAATAAGACTCCTTGAGTTTAATCCCAGCTCCATCGATTTTATAGCTGTATAACTGGATGAGAGTTTCTTAATCTCTCTAAACTCCACTTTTCCTCCTTTAGAAAATAGTGACACCTAGAGTTACTACAAATGAGATAAAGCACATAAAGTGTGTAGCACAAAGCCTGGCGCAGCATACATTGTCAATCAAATGTTATTACATTGTTATTATCTTGTGTTCAGCAAACAAGTTGTCTGACATCCAACTTCTTAGTAAATCCCAAAGCATCATCTTAAAAACAGGATCTGCTTACATCTTAGAGAAAAAATACATTTACAAGAAAAGCTCTGTTGGTGAATCAGAAGGGGGAAAAGAGTTTTTCAGGAAATAGTTAAAAATAAGTTCACATTCTAAGGATCAGAGGCACATGAATTTCAAGAAGGATGCTAATCAAGTCACTGTGAACACTACGCAAGGACACCTTTTCAAGGAAAAGGCTTAAGCTAGATTCTTAGCCCCAACTCTGGCTGGACTTGCAGTCAGACCCCAGAGTCATGCTGAACCCATCTTTTCCTATTTCTTCTTTGAAATGTTTCCTTGACCCATCTTAGGAAAATGGGAGATGAGCTCCTTGAAATCAAACAATATCTTCTAAAATATGTAGATCTTATATATTCTTATATTATCTTCTATAATTTATTTTCCCTATGAGATTAGCCCATAGCTGCACATCTAGAAAGCATTCAACAGCTACATTTTCCTGTAAGTGGTGTTAGGGTATTTGAGAGGCAGTATAGTGAAATAGTTCCAAACAAGTTATTTAACTGCCTGTGTCTTCTCAGCTGTTTAAAGAGGATAATTCTGAGTTTATGAAGTCATTGTGAGAATTAAGTGAGGTAAGATATATAAAGTGCCAAGAAAAAGAAGATATATAAAGTGTTTAGCACAGTGGCTAGCAGATGGTAATAAATCACTATTTGGTAGCTGTTAGTATTATTATTATTGCTGGCCTAGGCCATATCCAGATCTTCCAAGAGGGCAAAAAACTAGAAATTAAAGATTATGAGATGGTAACCTGAGTCTTGGACTGTTATTTATATACTTATTCTGTCATTAATTCATTTCTTCTTGACTTTGACCAGTGTAAGAATGGAGGATTTTGCAGAGGAGTAAAAGGTTGTTGGAAAGGGAAAATTTACCCCTACCCCTCTTGGTTCTTTTGGTTAGTCTAATAATTAAATTGACACAAGGTAAAGAGGAGAAAGGCAAATTTAATTCATACATATGGGAGTTCATAGAAATATAAGATTCAAAGAAGTGACCAAAACAGGCAGTTTTTATACCTTTTAAAACTTTTTTTTAATGTTTATTTATTTTTGAGACAGAGAGTGAGCAGTGGAGAGGCAGAGAAACAAGGAGACATAGAGTCTGAAGCAGGCTCCAGGCTCTGAGCTGGCAGCACAGAGCCCATCATGGGGCTTGAACCCACAAACCGCGAGATCATAACCTGAGCTGAAGTCAGATGTCTAACTGACTGAGCCACCCAGTTGCCCCATCTTTACACCTTTTAGAGAAAGAAACAATAAATGTTGAGAACTGACAAGGCAAAGAAGTTTGAGCTTGAAGTAGTAAATTAGTAAAAAAAAAAGTAACAAGAACAAGAATTAGTAAAGAAGTAACAGCCTTTTTGGCCTTTAATTCCCTTTTTCTGGTAATAAAGATGTTACCTTTTCTTCTGGTACAGAGGCAGTATCTTTCACATGGGAGACTTATTTCCTGCTTTCAGGGGAACAAAAGAGGGCCAGAGTGCCCTTGTTGGATCAGCTGTTTCTTAAATAATTGAAAATAATCAATATGTCAGAGTGGCATATTATAGGGTGGCCTGCCCTAAACCCCATCAGGTTTAAGAAGAAATTGACAGGAGTATTGAATGCCTACCTCAGAGCACAGGAGACATATGTTCAAAATCTTACAGTATAGAGGGAAAAGTTTTCCCAGAGAGAGAATCCAGAAGCTTATAAGAAAAGCTTCTAAATAAGTCAATACTTGAATGTAGATTCCTCCCTCTACAAACTCTAGTAGGACAGAGTTCTTCTCTGAATTTTTTACTATTGTATCTTCAGTCTCCAAGATGGCTGGCACAAAATAGATGTTCAGTAAATATATGAATTTGTTGAAATTGAATAGATTAATATACTAGAACTCTTGAGAACCCAGATGTTTGCCTTTGTGATTTTAGAACTTTGGGAAAGTCAACCTAGTCCACAAATTGCTTCAGGTTATTGCCCTGACCTAGTGTAGAATTGTTCTCACTCAAGGTCTATCCTTTTGGGTTAATATTTTGTATCATCAAGAGGCTGTTAAACTGAAGATGTCTCTTTACAGAGAAACTACAACTTGTTCATATGCAAAGCAAAAAGGAAGATGGGAGAGAGGAAGGAGCCTAAATAGTGCTGGAGATTTCTCCATTGTTCCATTCAATAATCTTATTACTAGTGTGAAATGGGAGGTATAAATCTGCTATTTCCTCAGGCTGTCTCAATTCTTGTATGATTAGCTTCTTACCTAGCTGTGAGTTTAGTGATTAAAGAACAGTCTTTACTGCATGGTCCCTACCTGCAAAACTGCTCTTTAATCTGGTGCTTAACTGAAGTAACAGCAATCTGTTCTGGCACTGGAAGGAAAAAGGGTTGTGTGAAATACATTAAGACACTATAGCATTGATTAAAATAAATAAATAAAGTACCCCTGGAACATTTCTGAAAATCGAACAAAAAATAGTCTATAAATTTTTAATTGGTATCACACTAACCATATCCTGGGGCCACAATGCAATTAAGTTAGAAACCAATAATTCATGGAAAAATTGGAAAACCTCACATAATGGGAAATTTAAAAACATACTTCTTAACTGTTTATAGGGTAAAAATGAAATTATAGGGGGCCTGCGTGGCTCAGTCAGTTAAGTGTCCAACTTAACTTATTCCTGGTCCTTTGCTCTTCCATATAAAAATTATAAAAACAGCTTTTCAAATTCCACAGAAGACTATTATGATTTTTATCAAAATTACATTAAATCTATAAATCAATCTGAGGAGAAATATCATCTTTACAATATATTTTAATGTGAACATATCTTTTGATTTACTTAGATATTCCTCAATGTCTTTTTTTTTTTTTTTTTTTTTTTTTTTATTTCTGGTCTCAAGGACCAGGAATAGCCAAGATCAAAGTCAAAGGAGTAGTCCTACCAGAGATCAAGTTTTATCAAGTTTTAAAACTATAGTAATTATGATAGTATTTTTTTTAAGTTTAGTTATTTATTTTGAGTTGGGGGGGGAGGGCAGAGAGAGGAGAGAGAGAATTCCAAGCAGGCTCCATACTATCAGCACTGAGTCCAGTTGAGGACTTGAACCCATGACCTGTGAGATCATGACCCAAGCTGAAATCAAGTTGGACACTTGACTAAGCCACCCAGCACTCCAATTATGATAGTATCTTTAAAAAAATTTTTTTTGATGTTTATTTAATTTTGAGAGAGAGTTACAGAGCAGGAGTGGGGGAAGAGCAGAGAGTGAGGGAGACACAGAATCTGAAGCAGGCTCCAGGCTCTGAACTGTCATCACAGAGCCCGATGTAGGGCTCAAAGCCACAAAGCACGAGATCATGACCTGAGCCGAAGTCAGCCCCTTAACCAACTGAGCCACCCAGGCGCCCCCAATTATGATAGTCTATTAGGACAAATAGCCCAATGAAAGAGAATAGAATTCACAGAAACAAACCCCTGAATATGTAAAAATTTGATTTATGACAGAGGTAGCATTGTAGAAAGGAAGGAAAAAGATGGATTGTCAACAAATTGTGCTGGGAGATTATCCTTGGAAAGAGAGTTTAATTATCTATACTTGAAAAATGAACAAATTTTTAAAAACCCAGGGTGTCTGGATGGCTCAGTTGGTTGAGTATCTGACTCTTGATTTCAACTCAGGTCATAATCCCAGTGTCTTGGGATCTAGCCCTGCATTGGACTCTGTACTCAGGGTGGAGCCTGCTTAAGATTTGCTCTCTCACTTCATCTCTCTCTCTCTCAAATTAAAAAAAAATTGCTTCTTGGCCTTTTGGCTAAGATCAAGTGTGAAATAAAAAAAAAACTTAAGTTAAAAAAAATGCTCATAGTAGAATCCATCAGAAGATATCTGTAAGACCTCAACCAACTTTAAGAAAGAGAAGGAAATGAATACTTACTAAGCAACTGTAATGTGCCAGGCACTGTACATGGAACTGCTTATGGGTGCTTAATAAGTATTTGTTAAATGAATGAATTTCTCACAATAATGCCATTTTCAGATGAGAGAGTCAGAGTTTATTAATTTGTCCAAAATTATACAACTAGCAGAGCTGAAGTTCAAGCTCAACGTTTTCTGACACTTGTTTGTTCAACATGCCCTCCTGCCTTTGAAGTGTTGGAATAGTAGAAAAGGCAAATGGAATGTTTCCTCTTTTTTATTTTAAAGATTTTATTTTTATTTTTAAGTAATCTCTACCCAACATGGGGCTTGAACTCACAACCCTGAAATCAAGATTACATGCTCTACTGACTGAACCAGCTAGGCATCCCTAGAAAGTTTCCTCTTGAAAAGAATGTTTATAGCCTGAAGTCAGAATCAGTAGTTGTAAATATACTATTTTCAAAATATCTTAAATATTTATTCATTTGATGGTGAAAAGCTTCTTAATATGCATATGTAATATATAACATAAGTATTAGTATTCTTTGAATGAATGAATGAAATACTTAAAAATGTAAAATTATATTTATTGTATTCTCCTCATAGTTTACTGTGAGGAGTAATCATTATGTTTTGATTATAAGTATTGATTTTATTGATTAATATTGATTAATTCTAAATTTCTGATAAGCAAATTAAAAGCACTGTGGAAATATAAACAGACTTGTACATATCTTTGAGCATTCATGAATTTAATGAAGACAGAATATCATAAAACAATTAACCTTGACAACTGAATATAAACAGAACAATAATAAATGAATATGCTGTTTATTCTTCCCTTGGTTTTCAGCTAAAATAAATAGATGATAGACATTTAGTTGTTAAATCACCATATCTAAGAGGTCTGTAAATGTGGGAATAAGTCTGAGTCCATTAGATCATAACAGACTCTCTTTGTTCATAACATTTTAGAGCTGGATCAGACCTAAAGTAGATCAACTAAATTCCCTAGAGAAATTCTCACACCTACGCACCGAGAAATTATATTCAAGGATGGCCACTGACCTAACTGCCCCTCTATAGGAACTATAATACTAAAGTTAAAATGAATGAACTAAAGTTTTAAGTATCCACATAGGTAAATCTCAAAAAATAGTAGCAAACACATAGTGCTTACTATATGCAGGCATTATTTTACATTTTAACTTATTTAATTCTTACAGAAACCTTATGACGTTTTTATATTACTATCCCTATTCTACATAGGGGAACACTGAGCCTCAAAGAGGTTAAGCAACTTAACCAAGATCATGCAAATAGGATATAAGCCCAGGCTGTTTGCCCTGGAATCTTGGTGTTTGATTACCAGGATATACTGCTTCTCAATAGTATGATATTACTGAAAAATCAAGATGCAGAAGGTCTATACAGTATGAAACCATTTATGTAAATGTTTTGAATCCTCAAACTATCCCTGTGTTTTTATAAAATCATATATGTAGAAGTATAAAAATATTAATGGGAGTGGTACTCACCAACTCAGGATAGTGGTTACCTATGAGGAAAGGAGGAGAAATTAATGGGAGAGGGGGCTATATTTATAAGATTCTATTGTTTTGTTTAAAAACTGAAGCAGGGCACCTGGCTGGTTCAGTCAGTAGAGCATGCTACTCTTGAGCTCAGGGTTGTGTTGAGTGTGGAGCCTACTTAAAAAAAAACAAAAAAAAACAAATCAACAAACAAAAACCTGAAGCAAATATGGAGAAAATATTAACATCTGTGATGAGCACATAAGTGAATATAATACAGTTTATGTGACTTTTCCAAGGTCACATATGGTAAGTCAAAAAGATTATTTTTTTTAATGTTTATTTTTGAGAGAGAAAGAAAGAGACAGAGCATGAGAAGGGCAGAAAGAGAGGGAGACAGAATCTGAAGCAAGCTCTAGGCTCTGAGCTGTCAGCACAGAGCCCAAAGTGGGGCTTGAACCCACAAACTGTGAGATCATGACCTGAGCTGGTCAGATGCTTAACCAACTGAGCCACCCAGGCACCTCATGTTGTTGTTGTTGTTGTTGTTGTTGTTGTTGTTTAATGTTTTTTTATTTTTGAGAGAGAGACAGAAAGAGACAAAGCATGATCAGGGGAGGGGCAGAGAAACAGGGAGACCAGAATCCAAAGCAGGCTCCAGGCTCTGATCTATTAGCACAGAGCCCAACTCACAAACTCAGGAACTGCAAGATCATGACCTGAGCCAAAGTTGGACATTTAACTGACTGAGCCACCCAGGTGTCTCAAGATGATTTCTTTTTAAAGATCATCTAGTCTAATTCTCTCATTTAGGATTTGGAGTCAATCTGTTTTTCTCTCTCTCTGCCCCTCCCTTGCTCACACTCTGTCTCTGTCTCTCTCTCAAAAATGAATAAACTTAAAAAATTAAAAGAAAAAAGAAATCAACCACAAGAAAAAATACAGAAGGAGCACAAATACATGGAGGTTAAATACTATTCTACTAAGCAATGAATGGATGAATCAAAAAACCAAAGAGGAAATAAAAAATATATGGAGATAAATAAAAATGAAAACACAATGGTCCAAAATCAGTGGGATTTAGCAAAAGCTGTTCTAAGAGGGAAGGTTATAGAAATACACGTTTATCTCAAGAAGCAAGAAAATATTCAAATAAAGAACCTAACTTTATATCTAAAGGAGCTAGAAAAAGAACAAACAAAACCCCAAACCAGTAGAAACTAATAAATATTAGAAGCATAAATAAACAAAATAGAAACAAAAACAAAAAACAGAATAGAACAGATCAATGAAACCAGGAGCTGGTTCTTTAAAAAGATCAAGAAACTTGACAAACCATTAGCCAGTCTCATCAAAAAAAAAAAGAGAGAGAGAGAGAGAGAGACTCAAATAAACAAAATCAGAAATGAAAGAGGAGAGGGATGCCTGGGAGGCTTAGTTCAGCATTCAACTCTTGATTTTGGCTTAGATTATGATGTCACAGTCATGGGATCAAGCCCGGCATCAGGCTCTACACTGAGAGTGGAGCCTGCTTGGGATTCTCTCCCACCCCCTCTTCTTTGTTCTTCTCCCACTTCTGCTTTCTCTCTCTCTCAAAAGAAATCAACATTAGAAATAAAAGAGGAAAAATAACAACTGACACCACAGAAATACAAAGGATTATAAGAATATTATGAAAAGCCATATCCCAACAAATTGGACAACCTAGAAGAAATAGATAAATTCCTACAAACACATAACCTCCCAAAACTGAATCAGGAAGAATAGAAAATTTGAACAGACTGATTACCAGCTATGAAATTGAATCAGTAATCAAAAAACTCCCAACAAACAAAAGTCCAAGGCTTCACAAGTGAATTCTACCAAATATTCAAATAGAGGTTAATACCTATTTTTCTCAAACTATTCCAAAAATAGAAGAGGAAAGAAATCTTCCAAATTCATTCTATGAGGCTAGCATTACCCTCACCCCAAAACCAGATAAAGACACTACAGAAAAAGTGAACTACAGGCCAATATCTCTGATGAAAACAGATAAATATTAGCAAACCAAATCCAACAATACATTTTAAAAAATCATTCACCATGATCAAGTGGGATTTATTCCTGGATGCAAGCATGATTTGATATTTGCAAATCAATCAATGTAATACATCATATACAGCAAAAAAACCATACGATCATTTCAGATACAGGAAAAGTATCTGATGAAGCACAACATCCATTCACGGTAAAACCCTCAACAGAGTAGGTTTAGAGGGAACATACCTCAACATAATAAAGGCCATATATGAAAAACTCCACAGCTAACATCATTCTCAATGGTGAAAAACTGAGACCTTTCCCCCTAGGATCAGGAACAAGACAAGGATGTCCACTCTCACCACTTCTATTCAATATAGTATTTGAAGTCCTAGCCACAACAATCACATAAGAAAAATAAAAGACATCCAAATTGGTAAGGAAGAAGTAAAATTTTCACTATTTTCAGATAACATGATACTAAAATGGAAAACCCTAAAGACTACACCAAAAAGCTATTAGAACTGATCAATGAATTCAATAAAGTTGTAAGCTACAAAGTCAATGTATAGAAATCTGTTGCTTTTCTATACACTAATAATGAAGTAGCTGAAAAAGAAATTAAAATTCCCATTTACAGCTGCATCCAAAAAACAAAATATCTAGGAATAAACTTAACCAAGGAAGTGAAAGACCTACCCTCTGAAAACTATAAAACATTGATGAAAGAAATTGAAGGTGACATAAACAAATAGAAAGTATTCCATGCTCATGGATAGGAAAAAATATATTGTTAAAACATCTAGTTTGCACGTATAGGAGGATTAGGAGGAACTTAACGGAGGACCATGGGGGAGAAGAAGTGGGGAAATTGGGGGGGGGAGAGGGAGGGAGGCAAACCATGAGAGACTCTTGGATGTTGAGAACAAACCGAGGACTGATGGGTATGGGGGGGAGGGGAAGGGGTGATGGGCATGGAGGAGGGCACTTATGGGGATGAGCACTGGGTGTTATATGGAAACCAACTTGACAATAAACTATTTAAAAAGAAAAAAAACCTATACTTCTCAAAACAATTTACAGATTTAATGCAATCCTTGTCAAAATACCAACAGAATTATTCACAGAACTATAATAAACAATCCTTAAATGTGTATAGAAGCACAAGTGTCCTTGATTAGCCAAAGCAATCTTGAAAAAGAAAAACAAAACTGGAAGTATCACAATTCTAGGTTTCAAGTTATACTGGCACAAAAATAGATACATAAATCAATGGAAGAGAATAAAAAGCCCAGAAATAAATTCATGATTATATGGTCAATTAACCTTTAACAAAGGATGCAAGAATATACAACAGGAAAAAGACAGTCTCTTCAACAAATGGTGGTGGGAAAACTGGACAGCTACATGCAAAAGAATGAAACTGGACCACTTTCTTACAGCATACACAAAAATAAATTCAAAGCAGATTAAAGACCTAAATGTGAGACAGAAATCAATCAAAATCCTAGAGAAAAACATAGGCAGTAACTTTTTTGACATGGGCAGTAGAACTTCTTACTAGATGTCTCCTGAGGTGAGGAAAACAAAAACAAAAATAATCTATTGGGACTTCATCGAAATAAAAAGCTTCTGGGGTACCTGTGTGGCTCAGTTGGTTGGGTGGCTGACTTTGGCTCAAGGTCATGATCTCGTGGTGCATGGGTTGAAGCCCCGCATCGAGCTCTGTGCTGTCAGCTCGGAGTCTAGAGCCTGCTTCAGATTCTGTGATTTCCTCTCTCTCACTCTCTGCCCCTTCCCCACTCAAGCTCTGTCTCTCTCTGTCTCAAAAATGAAATAAACATTTATTTTTAAAAAAATAAATAAATAAAAAATAAAAAGCTTCTGCACAGTGAAAGAGACAAGCAACAAAACTAAAAGGCAACCTACAGAATGGGAGAATATATTTGCAAATGACATATCTGATAAAGGGTTAGTATCTAAAATATATAAAGAATTTATAAAACTCAACACCCAAAAAACAAATAATTCAGTTAAAAATGGTTAGAAGACATGGATAGACATTTTCCCAAAGAAGACATACAGATGCCTAACAAACACATGAAAAGATCGTCAACATCACTGATCATCTGGAAAATACAAATCAAAACTACAATGAGGTATCTCACACCATTCAGAATGGCTAAAATCAACAACACAGGAAACAATAGGCTTTGGAGAGAATGAGAAGAAAAGGAAATCCTCTTACATTGTTGTTGGGAATGCAAACAGGTGCAACCACTCTGGAAAACAATATGAAGTTTCCTCAAAAAGTTAAAAATAGTGGGTTGCTTGAGTGGCTCAATTAAGCATCCGACTACAGCTCAGGTCATGATCTTGCAGTCTGTGAGTTCAAGCCCTGTGTCGAGCTCTGTGCTGTTGGCTCAGAGCCTGGAGGCTGCTTTGGATTCTGTGTCTCCTTCTCTCTCTGCCCCTCCCCGACTCATGCTCTGTCTCAAAAATGAATAAATGCTAAAAAAAAAAAAAAAGCTAAAAAAAGTTAAAAATAGAAATACCCTACAATCCAGCAATTGCAGTACTCAGTATTTATCCAAAGGATACAAAAATACTGATTTGAGGGGGGACATGCACCACAACGTTTACGGCAGCATTATTTGCAATAGCCAAATTATGGAAAGAGCCCAAATGTCTATTGACTGATGAATAGATAAAGAAGATGTGGTGTAGGCGTGCACACACACACACACACACACACACACGAATATTACTCAGCCATAAACAAGAGTAAAATCTTGCCATTTGTAATGACATGGATGGAGCTAGAGAGTATAAAGTGAAGTAGCTAGAAAATACATTGCTAAGTGAAAGAAGTCAGAGAAAGACAAATACCATATGATTTCACTCATGTGTGGAAATTAAGAAACAAAATAAATGAACATAGTGGGGAAAAAAGAGAGGCAATCCAAGAAACAGAGTCTTAATTATAGAGAACAAATTGATGGTTATTGGAGGGGAGGTGGGCGGGATGATGGGTTAAATTGGTGATGACTATTAAGGAGAGCCCTTGTGATGAGTACCTCGTGTTCTATGTAAGTGATGAATCATTAAATTCTACACCTGAAACTAATATTGCACTGTATGTTAACTGGCTGGAATTGAAATAAAATCTTGAGGGGAAAAAAAGAATGAAACTGGGCCACTTTTCTTACACCATACACAAAACTAAACTCAGACTCGATTAAGAACCCAAATGTGAGACCTGAAACTAAAAATCCAGGAAGAGAGCACAGGCAGTAATTTCTCTGGCATTGGCCATTGCAACACTTTTCTAGATATATCTTCTGAGGCAAGGGAAACAAAAACAAAATTAAACTATTGAGACTACATCAAAATAAAAAGCTTCTATACAGCAAAGGAAATAAGCAGCAAAACTAAAAGGGAATAGGAAAAGATATTTGCAAATGACATATCTGATAAAGGTTTAGTATCCGAAATATATAAAGAATTTATACAATTCAACACCAGAAAGAAAAAAAATCAAATTAAAAAATAGGCAGAAGACATGAACAGACATTTCTCCAAAGAAGACATATAGATGGCCAACAGACACATGAAAAGATGCTCATCATCAGAGAAATGCAAATCAAAACCACAATGAGATATCACTTTGTTCCTATCAGAATACCTAAAATTGAAAACATAAGAAACAGCAGATGTTGAAGAGGATGTAGAGAAAAAGGGAACCCTTGTTGTACTGTTGGTGGGAATGCAAACTGGTACAGCCACTGTAGAAAACAGTATGGAGGTTCCTCAAAAAATTAAAATGGAATCACCATATAATCCAATAATTTCACTGCTGTATACCCAAAGAATACAAAACACTAATTTGAAAAGATATTATACCCCTATGTTTATTGCAGCATCATTTATAATAGCCAAATTATGGAAGCAACCGAAGTATACATTGATACATGAATGGATAAAGAAGATGTGAGATATATATATGACAGAATCTTACTCAGCCAAAAAAAAAAAGAATGAAATCCTGCCTTTTGCAACAACATGGATGTAGCTGGAAAGTACATTGCTAAGTGAAAGAAGTCAGTCAGAGAAAGACATATACCATATGATTTCACTCATATGTGGAATTCAAGAAACAAAACAAAGGAAAAAAAAAAAAAGAGACAAACCAAAAAACAGCCTTTTAACTATGGAAAACAAATTGGTGGTTACCAGAGGGAAGGTAGGCAGAGGGATGGGTAAAACAGGGGAAGGGGATTGAGTACACTTATTTTGCTGAGCAATGAGGAATGTTTCGAATTCTACACCTGAAACTAATATAACTATATGTTAACTACACTGGAATTTTAAAAATATGTAGAGAGAAACAAGAAGTAAGGATAAATCAATGTAGAGCTATCCCCCTTCCTATCACACTTCCACTGCCATCCTGACAAAAACACATAATGCTTGCTGCAGGGCCGTATGTTAAGGTGCTCCTGAGTCTCTAAGCTTCACATGACCCAGGAGGGCCATAAATTGTGGCCTTGTAATTCTAGTTTGTTTAAGTAAAACCCAAGTCAATAAGGAGAAGAGAACCTCAGCCTAATAACCCACAAAGCCAGCAGAGGGGCAGAACTGTCAACTAATGAAAATTTACTTAGAAATTTGAAAATTATGAGACCAATTTTGAAAGTCTCTAAAGAGATTTTACTAATAAGACAAGCTAAGCCTCAACAATCTGCCCATCTAGGGTTTGACCTCTCCACCAAGTGCCCCTTAGCCACCCAGAATTTCTGAAAGAAGCTGAATTAAATCCTTCTCAGGCAGGATTTGTTTTTCCAGGTTAACCCCTTAGGCCAAAGTTTCATTCTATCTCCTGGGGTCTATTGTGAAGTAAATTCTCATTAAATCTTGCCCATGAGTATTCTCAGTGCAACCACTTCCTTTTCAACTTCTCCTAACTTCAGTGTCAACACCAATTACAATTCCAAGACTAAAGAAAAATATATGGAAATCAGACAACAAATATAGGGATATTAGACATCCTTGTGGCCACTAAGATGAATATGAAGGCAACAGTCTTTGCTTGGCTGAGAGCAAAAGGATGAGATGGGAAGCCAGCTGCTGGGAGCTCCCCAGGTCTTTTAAAAATCTCACTGCAACACATCTCGCCTGTGCTGCCTAAGGACATGGAAGACGCTCAGCTTCAGCTTCCCTTACATTACCGAGGCTGATTAAAGGGCACTGTGAGTAGGAGGAAAACACTCTTCTGCTGCCTGTAGTGATTCCGTCTTCTCTGAGTCTAAGTTTCAAATGACCTGAATTGCTAGAAATCCTCTCTATAAAATAAATGCTACCCTTTACTTTTGCTTCTCTTGTAAAACCTAGCCTGATCTCCTGGTCTGCTTACTGCTGCTTTTCACCTGATGAAACATTACTTCTTCTCATTGTGCATCAATGGGAATCTTCCTGCCCATGAGATGGAGTGAAGTTTGGAATAATTTTTGTGATATGATTGGTTGTTTTCTTATTCTTGTCTTTGAAATTAGAGACAAGCAAGCAATAAGCGTCTTCTGCAGCAAGATCAGAAACAAAGTTCCTTTGGCTTCTATTCCTTGAGGGAAAGCATATGGAGTTTAGTTGATAACTATGCTTCCAGAATGAGTGAAGCTGCTGTTACTTTGGAAAGTTTAAAGAACTTCCTAGATGAGGCATCTGGGTGGCTCAGTTAGGGTTGGGTGCCCGACTTCAGCTCAGGTCATGATCTTGCAGTTTGTGGGTTTCAGCCCTGCATTGGGCTCTGTGCTGTCAGCACATTTGGAGTTCCATCTGCTTGGAATTCTCTCTCTCCCTCTCTCTCTGCTCCTCCCCTGCTCACCCTCTCTCTCTCTTTCTCAAAAATAAATAAATAAACATTTAAAAAAGAACTTCTTGGGGCGCCTGGGTGGCTTAGTAGGTTAAGCGTCCGACTTTCGCTTAGGTCATGATCTCTCAGTTCGTGGGTTCGAGCCCCGCGTCGGGCTCTGTGCTGACTGCCAGCTCAGAGCCTGGAGCCTGTTTCAGTCTGTGACTCCCTCTCTCTCTGACCCTCCCCTGCTCACGCTGTCTCTCTCTCTCCCCTAAAAATAAATAAAACATAAAAAAAAAATTTAAAAAAAAAAGAACTTCTTAGTCATCCTTTACTTCCCAGTTTTCAGAAAAGCTAAACAAATTTGTTTCACTTTATGCATCAGAATAGTTAGGAGTTTAGCATAAAGAAAGAAATTTACCTTCTGCTAAGAGTAACTTCTTTTCTTTACTCTGCTTTTTCTATTTTCTAGCAGTAAAAAATTAATTAATTAAAATTCCTTTGAAAGAAGTACTCTATAACTCTAGAGTAAAATTTTAGTACTTCTGTAAATGTCTTCAAAAAGTCACTTATAGTGACAGATTTCTAATGCTTCTCACAGAGCAGAATTTAGGATTTGTGATCAATCTGCCTGTGTAGAACTGGTTCATTTCATATTTAGTAGAGCCAAAACAGACAACCAAAATTCTGTTTATGACAAAGCCTCCTTTTTCTTTTCTAAATATTTGAGATTTCAAAGTGGATGCTTGGGCACATTTTATTGCCCACAAGAAAAGCTCAGGTTAGGATTTTCAATTGCAAATGTATTTTCTCTACTTCAGCAACATTGGACATTTGTTCTGTCATTTTCATTGGACAGATGCTAAGAGAAGGAATGACACGCTGGAGGCACTTTGGGTTTAATTTGATTATTTTGGAGGACTTTGTCACATCAGGAGATCTTGACCCTCTCCAGAAACACTGGCCCACGCATCTGTTTCAAAACTTTTTCTACCTTATCTCAGAACAAATTCATATATACTCTTAAGATTTGCTCAGCTGTGTTTCCTTGGTTCTGCCTTGATCCTTTCCTGCAGAAAATTTCATTTGACATCAAAGCCTCTTCCCCTTCCATTTGCTGTAAAGTTGTTGAGAGCTGTAGCAAAACCATCAGCCTAGCTTCAGGCCATGTTTAGTGAGTGCAGAATGTGCTCCAAGTCAAAGGAATTTAGAAGATCAGAAGACAGCATAGTCTTTTCTGGGAAAGAAGTGGTTTCTGGAGGACAAAAACAAAATCAGGGTATCCCCACTGAGGTCTTGTTGAGTGATGAGCACTAAATCAGCCTGTAGGGAATGATGTCAGGAGATCAAAGTAATCATTTTAGCAGCTCCTATAATCATTGTATTCCTTGTATACTGTGGAAACAAATAATTGAGAACCCTGAACTTTGACCCCTAGTTCATTAGAACATGAAGACATTTCATGCTGAAAAGAAGCTGCCTGGATGATTTATGTCCTTTGCTTCTTGAGGAGGAACATAGCCTTAAGCCTTCTCTCAAATTCTAACTCAGGGCCCCTTAGGGAGATGCTAGGCCTCCTACATGGTTCTTGATCTCAGAAGAAGAATCCTGAAGCTGATTTTCCACCTAAGGCCAAAACCACCCATTAGAATATTATTCAGCTTGGGGGAGCCTGGGTGGCTCAGTTGATTGAGCTTCTGACTCTTGATTTTGGTTCAGGTCACAATCCCATGGTCACGGGGTCAAGCCCCACAGCAAGCTGTGTGCTGAGCATAGAACCTGCTTGGGATTCTCTCTATCTCTCCCTCTGCCCCTCCCCTGCTTGTGGACTCTTTCTCTCTCAAAATAAATAAATAAAAACATTTAAAAAAGAATACTATTCAATACAGTATCTGTTAGACATAAACATTAGTCAGTTCAATCACAATAGTCAAATTTGTCTGTGTATGTAGAAAGAGCTCAAGAAATCAAATTGTTTTGGTATTGTTAAATAAAAAATTCTTATATGGTAAGGAGGACTTTATTCAGGACTCTTTCAAGAGGGATAGTGCAATAAGGGATGGAGGTCAGGGTCAACTCTGAACACAGCAAAGATAGTTGGGGATTCATAGCCAACGAGCAGAGTGAGGGTCAGTAGATGGAGGACTGAGCCACACCTCGGGCTCTGCGCTGAGGAGCCTGCTTGGGATTCTCTCTCTCCCTCTCCCTCTGCCCCTCCTCTACTAGGGATTCTCTCTTTCTATGCCTTCCCCACATATGTTCTCTCTCTCTCTCAAAATAAATAAATAAACATTTTTTTTAAAAGGGGAGAAACTCAATCAGATATTCTCAAGGGTGAGGATAATATCACTAAATTGACAGCTTTCTTTTTTTTTTTAACATGTATTTATTTTGAGAGTGAGAGAGAGAGCACACATGGTGGGGAAGGGGCAGAGAGAGAAGAGAGAGAGGATCCCAAGCAGGCTGTGCACTGTCAGTGAAAAGCCCGATGCAAGGCTTTATCCCACCAACTGTGAGATCATGACCTGAGCTGAAATCAAGAGTTGGACACTCAACGGACTGAGCTACCCAGGCATCCCTAAATTGACAGAATTCTTGCTAAAAACTGTGCTAGGCAGGCCAAAGACAGAATGAGGACCATGACTGAGGCCTAGGTGAGAAGTCTCAGAAGAGTCTCTAGTTTGGTCAGAGAGAGAGTCTTTGTCAATCACCACAAGCTTTATTCTCTCCTCCCCCATTTTTTCCCATCCTGCTCCCTCAGTCCTACCAGTTACATAAGAGAGGTCTCTATTTCCCTCAGCTGGCCCCTCTCTTAAACTTCCCAGACTCCCTCATTATTGAAAAACAAAGCTTTCCAGACTCTCAGGACTCCAGGTTCAACATCTCAACTAGCAGATATGTCTCTGACTCATTCCAGTTCCTGATAGCTAGGGTCAGTTTACTCCTCCCTTGAAAGAGTCAAGGCCCTCCCCACTTTGGGAAACTTGCTTCCCAAATGTGTGGGAGCCATCCCTGACAGACTCACTGGCAGCATTTGTAGTCCCCACCCCTGTGCAGAGATTTGTCAGTAGAGAAGAAAGCTAGTGATTAAGCAAACACACCACCCTCCCCTTAGCTGGAACATTTTTAACCAAACTGACAGTCAACTTCCACTAATGGAGTACTAACTATATAGAACTGAAGGAGTTCTAAAACCAGGGTGTGAAAAGCAGGGTAAATACTGTTTTGCTTTGTTTTGTTTTGTTTTTTATTTCTACCTTAGTGAGCTGGACTAAGCCTGAATGACAGGCCACCAAATCAAGGAGTTTGTAGTTTTCCTCCTTTCCACTTCAGGAAAAGGTACCAACCTTCTTGTGTGACTCGAGTCAGGGAGGCTTACTCACTACTTCTGTCCTTTGGGCCACTCTGGATTTCAGTTTCCTCAGCTACGAAATGTAGTTTGTTAAGATGAGTAAATGTACGTAACAGGCCTAGAGTAGAGTCTGGGATAGAGTAGGTACTCAATAAATGGAAGCTATTATGATTTATGTCCCTGCCTCTGTCACTAATTAGCAGTTTGAGTTGTCTTACAGGGCAAAGAGCAGACTGGTGGAAGAAGTTCTATCCTTGCCTCTTACTGATTCAAGTGTCTGCTTAGGAAACTTTCCTACTCTGAGCCTCAGTTTTCTTATCTACAGAACCAGGGTGGATGGACAAAAGTAATGTTTCTCATACATGGCTGTGTATCACAGTTGCCTGGAAGCTTATTAAAAATATGTCTCCCAAGGGGTCACCTGAGTGGTTCAGTCAGTTAAGCATCTGACTCTTGGTTTTGGCTCAGGTCACGGTCTCATGTTTCATGAGTTCGAGCCCTGCATAGGGTTCTGTGCTGACAGTGCAGAGCCTGTTTGGGATTCTCTCTCTCCTCCTCTCTGCCCCTCCCCCGCTTGTTCTCTTTGTCTCTCTTGAAATGAATAACTACACTGTAAAAAAAAATTTATTTTTAAATATGTCTCCCAGGCTTCATTCCTAGAGATTCAGATTCAGTGTGCCTAGGACAAGGTTTGGGTTTACTTATTGCAAAAGCACTTAAAAGAATGGATAAACAAATGTGGTATATTTAAAACCATATACTAATCGGCAATAATAATAATAATAAAACAAACCACTTATGTATGCAACAAAGTGGATAAAACCTCAAAAATGTTCAGTAAAAGAAATGTCAGACACAAAAGATTTCATTCAGTATGATTCAATTTTTATTAGTACAAAAAACAGAAAAAAATGATCGATGATGGTTGGAGTCAGAATAGAGGTTACTTCTGAAGAGTAAAAATGGGTATTGACCAGAAAGAGGCACAAGGGAACTTTCAGCGGTGAAAGGAGGGTTTTATACTTTGAACTGAGTGGTGGTTACATAAGTGTATATAAAAGTTAAAATTCACCAAGCTGGATATTTAAAGTTTGTGGGTTTTACTGTATGTAAATTGTATCTTAACACACTATTGTGAGCAGGGTGGCAAAAAGCTCCCCTGATAATTCTAATGCATAGCCAGCCTTAAGTTCCTTGAACAAGATCCTTAAAGTCTCTTCCAGTTCTAAAGCCCTATGATTCTTTTTTTTAAATTTTTTTTCTTAAATAGTTTATTGTCAAGTTGGTTTCCATATAACACCCAGTGCTCATCCCAACAAGTGCCCTCCTCTGTGCCCATCACTCCCCCCTCCCCCACACCCATCAACCCTCAGTTTGTTCTCAGCATTCAAGAGTCTCTCATGGTTTGCCTCCTTCCCTCTCTCCAACTATTTTTCCCCTTCTTCTCCCCCATGGTCCTCTGTTAAGTTCCTCCTAATCCTCCTATACATGCAAACATATGGTATCTGTGCGTCTCTGCCTGACTTATTTCACTCAGCATAACACCCTCAAGTTCCATCCATGTTGCTACAAATGGCCAGATTTCATTCTTTCTCATTGCCATGTAGTATTCCATTGTATAGATAAACCACATCTTCTTGACCCATTCATCAGCTGATGGACACTTAGGCTCTTTCCATGTTTTCTAAAGCCCGATGATTCTTATATCCTCATCATGGCCTCCTTGCCAGGCACTTTTATCTACAAAGCAAATTATCTCTTTTACCTTTTTTTTGTCAAGCACAAAATCAAAGATATTAAGAAAAGCCAGGGTCCCATCCTAGCACTCAGATAAGGGCTGCAGATGAAACTCAAGATTTGTGCAAGCCCTAGTATGACAGAACACAGACCAAGGAAAAGACATTGAATCACAATCAAATCTGACTTTTTTTAAATGTTTTTTATTTATTTCTGAGATAGAGACAGCCTGAGCAGGGGAGTGTCAGAGAGAGGGAGACACAGAATCCAAAGCAGCCTCCAGGCTCTGAGCTAGCTGTCAGCACAGAGCCTGATGTGGGGTTCGAATCCATCAACCATGAGATCATGACCTGAGCTGAAGTCAGATGCTTGCCCGAGTGAGCCACCCAGGCACCCCTCAAATCTGACTTTTAACCGGTTGTGTAGGCCTGAAGGGACCAGAGAATCTGAAAATTTTCTGTTGTTGGATTTTTTTTTCACCCATTCATTCATTCATTCAGTTATTCACCAAATATTTATTGATGTGTGTGCCAGGCATTGCTTAGCAGTGAGGGTAGCAAAATGAATGTGACAACAAAGTTCCTGCCCTGTGGGAGTTTAAATTATACAAGAGAAAGAAGGCCAATATGAAGATAAACATCGATAATTGCTCATTTGTAAGAGCTATGAAAGAAATGGATGATGGGATAGACAGAAACTGGAGAAAGAACACTTTCAGATAAAGTAGTCAAAGAAAGAGGTGATATTTGTACAAAGATCCAAAGGTTGCTAGTGATCTAGTCATGTGAAAGGCTGAGGGAATCAAGTTCAAGACCAAGGAAGGAACATTTAGAGTTAAGGAAATGACAGTAAAGGCACTGAGATAGTAAATAGTTTAGCATATTCTAGGAACAGAAAGGGGTACATTATGTCTGGAATATAGTGATTGAACAGGAGACTCTATTAGATGAGTCCAGAGAGAGTAACAGAGCTTTGCAGGAAATTTTTATTTTATTTCAAAAATGATGCCCCCCATCCCCAATTACTCTGGCTACTATTGAGGGGATGGATGGAACAGGACAAGAAAGGAGATAGGATGTCAGTTAAGAGACATTCACAGTTGTCCAAGCAACAGTGTTTGTCGCTTGGCTTAGCATAATTTTGGTTATCAGTTCGGCAGGGATGCTGAACCTCTGGGACTAGGTTAACCAAAGACAGAGCAAGAACTAAGAAGTTGGTAAATTCCTCATGCTCAGTTATCTTTGTCATTCTAATGTTTTCCTCACGTGTCATGGATGATGTTGACTAAAGGATCCCTTGGCATGTTGGGTTCAGTCACTCAAGTGCCTTTCATTCAGGCCCATTCATAAGGAGGCAGTCTTAAGAAGTGAGCCAAATTTACAACCAAGGCTTCACCAGGCCCTTCCCATCAGTCCCTTCTTCCCTTTTGGTGTCCCATTCATACCCTCGGCAAAATTTGCTCTTCTGAAACCATGTCCCAAAGTTCTCTGGACCCTTCTTTCTTTGCTTCTCCTTCTCTTCCCCTTCTCAGAGATCTGTCTAATCTAGTAACATTAACTTCCCATGGCATTCAAAAAATATTTGTTGCTTGATTGGCTGGCTATTCTAGGACAAAACTGGGTAGACAAAACATATTGACACCCTCATTCTACCCCAGAAATTATCATCACTGATAAGACCTAGTGAACATTAAGGAATTAGCCTATAGCCCTAATGGAGCCTCCTAAGCCTCTACAGCCAGAGTACCTGTCATGGACGTATGTCACCTGCTGCTCAGATGGGCCAAAAATGTGTGGGGTGATAGGATCCCTATACACCCGCTGAATATCTGGGGTAGGGAATTTAGGTAACTATGAATGAGTGACATTTCTTCTCTGGCCCTGACCTTCAGCGTTTAGTATAGCTAATTTGGCTGAGAAACAAAACCACCACAAAAATTGTGTGGTCCTCTCCCAGGTTCTGTTATATCAGAAACAGTGGCTGGTGAATCAGAAGGGTAAAAGGCTTTGAAAGTGTTATAGGGCAGTGAAGAGAGTAAAAGGATAATATATTATGAGAAAGCTCTATATTATGGTGACAGAGCAGTAGGTGCTGAAAGAAAACTGTACCTTGAATTTGAGGTACAAAGAAGGAGGGTCATGAAATTCCACAGTCTCATTGTCACAAATCAAATATAACTCTTCATCCATCTTCTTTAAATCCTTTGATGCTATGTCAAGTAGCATTCAGTATATTATTTCTATCATCCCTTATTTTTTGTTGCAAAGTAATAAAGCTCTTGAAAAAAAATTCAAATACAGGAGTACATGAAGAAGTGTATTTCTCTACCTCACTCCCCATCCTTAATTCCACTCCTAAGAAGTAATCATTATTAACATTTTAATGTGTCTCCTTCCATGCTTTTTTTTTCTTTGCATATGTAAGCATATTTAGGTGTTTTGTTTTGTTTTGTTTTGTTTCGTTTTGTTTTTGAGAGAGAGGGGGAGGTAGAGACAGCATGAGCAGGGGAGGGTCAGAGAGAGAGACACAGAATCTAAAGACAGGCTCCAGACTCTGAACTAGCTGTCAGCACAGAGCCCGACACGGGGCTCGAACCCACAAACCATGAGATCATGACCTGAGCTGAAGTCAGACGCTTAACCAACTGAGCCACCCAGGCACCCAAAGCACATTTACTTTTGAGGGAGTTTTGATATTTGTTCACAAATGGGACCATAGTGTTTATATTCTTTGGTTTGCTTCATTATTATATTTCTTTATTTTATATCAGCACTAGTCTGGAATGATATGCTCCTTCCCATAAGCACATTTTTCCAATTATAGAACTCAATAATTCAGAACTCAATAGAACAGAAAAAAAATGACAGTGTCCTCTGATTTCATGTGCCTGTGATTCTGGATAAGCCCCACTCAGGTTGCAAAGAAAGGGTTCTGAGCTTTTTAAAGGCCTAAGACCCCATTATGGATCCAGAGAAAGCTATAGACCTTCAACCCCATGCACATATGGGCAAAGTTTTGCAGACAATTTCAAAGTTAAGATTCCCTCCTACTTTGTGAAGCCGCTCTGGAAAAACAGTATGGAGATTCCTCAAAAAGTTAACAATAAAACTCCCCTCTGACCCAGCAATAGCACTGCTAGGAATTTACCCAAGGGATACAGGAGTGCTGATGCATAGGGGCACATGTATCTCAATGTTCATAGTAGCACTTTCAACAATAGCCAAATCATGAAAAGAGCCTAAACTGACAAGTGGATCAAAAAGATGTGGTTTATATAGACAATGGAATACTACATGGCAATGAGAAAATGAAATCTGGCCATTTGTAGCAACGTGGATGGAACTCGAGGGTATTATGCTAAGTAAAATAAGTCAGGCAGAGAAAGACAGATACCATATGTTGGAACAGGAGAAACTTAACAGAGGACCATGGGGGAGGCGAGGGGAAAAATAGTTAAGGAGAGCAAGGAGGGCAAACCATAAGAGATTCTTAAATACTGAGAACAAACTGAGGGTTGATGGGGGTGGGGGAGAGGAGAAAATGAATTATGGGCATGGAGGAGGGCACTTGTTGGGATGAACATTGGGTGTTATATGGAAACCAACTTGACAATAAACTAAAAACAGAAAAAAAAAAAAAAAAGATTCCCTCCTGCTTTAATTTCCCTTTCTTCCCAAGTATATGTTTTGTTCCAAAAGACTGATCAGGGTAGCGTCTCCCTCCAACCCCACTGGCCTAAATGAGATGCTCCTCCATGTTGGGCCCTACCAAACACTACTTTGCCTCTGGCCACTTTTTTCCTTCACAGCGATGACTTAACCGAGACGCCTGTACCCTTTGGCATTGGTGCTTGGCAGGATTGGTAGAAGCCACTATTACAACAAACAGAGCCCACCTTCCCTGCAATGGCAAATTGCTGGCTTCCTAGATACCCTGGCTCCCCTCACTGATGCCACAAGCAAAACCCAGGGCAGGCTGTCAGGGCTGCATCTCATTAACATCTAGTATGGTCAGCAACTAATATTGTTCACTCTGATCAAGAAGACTCTGCTGCCTTTACCTCTTCCTCAGTTATTATCTTTCACTATACCTCTGTCCCAATAGGTAGTTAGCCCCTCCTCATTATTGGGAAATTATAATCCTTTCCTTTGCTTGGGGACTAAGGCATTGACCCCAGAGGATTAAGATATCAGACTATACCCAGTGCCATAGCTAAGGGGATGTCTGCAGTGCACGCTGAGTGTGCACTCTATACTGATATACTGTCTACTCATTTTACCATACTCAGAGATGACCTGGATACTATTACCTCCCATATTCCCTCAATCAGAGCCCTTATAGTGTGCACACTCCACACACATACAGACACACATGCGCGCATACACACATCAACAAGAATCCTGAGGTACACAGACAATTGCATTTAGCCATGACTTCCCATGCCCTCTTTTTCAGAGTTTAATCAGATTCCGTCACATTGATGCATTTGCGAATCCCCTGACTCTTAAGGATACACAAGGGGCCTTTACAAAATCTTTATTCAACTGTTTAACCTGCCCTAAAGCCCAGGAAGCAAGAATCAGAAATCACCGATTTGTAGGATTTTAGAATAGAAAGGTCTAAGATTCTTTCATTCATTAAACAAACCTTTATTACGTTCCACTCTGTGCCTCATAAGGTGTATTAGATCACGTAGTCCTATCCTCTCTTTAAAAAAAATTTTTTTTAAGTTTATTTATTTATTTTGAGAGAGACAGCACAAGTGGGGAAGGGGCAGAGAGATAGGGGGAGAGAGAACCCCAAGCAGGCTCTGCACCAGCAGCACAGATCCTGACAAGGGGCTCAAGCCTACAAAACCACAACATCTTGACCTGAGCCAAAAACAAGAGTCGGCAGCCTGACCAACTGAGCCACCCAGGTGCCCCCTATCCTCTTTCTCTCTCTTTTTTTTAATGTTTTATTTATTTCTGAGAGAGAGAGGGAAGCAGTGTGAGCAGAGGAGGGTCAGAGAGAAAGGGAGACAAAGCATCCAAAGCAGGCTCCAGGCCCTGAGCTGGCTGTCAGCACAGAGCCTGACGTGGGGCTAGAACCCACAAACCATAAGATCATGACCTGAGCTGAAGTCGGACGCTTAGCCGACTGAGCCACCCAGGTGCCCCCTCCGTCCTCTCTTTTTACAGATGAGAAAGCAGAGGCCCAGATGGGCCCAGGGTCACACAGCCACTTAAATAGCAGGTACATCCAGGTGACCTGACTCCCCTTTCTGGATTCTTTATATCCGCCATGCTGAACAGAAACTCATGTTAAGTCATAAGCAGTAACTTAAAGCAGATGACGAGTTTAAGAAAAGGTATTGTCATCAATGATACCACAGATCAAAGAATAATGTCCACCACTACAGAGGGGAAGAACAAATTACTCTTGAGAAACACAATTGCATAGGTGGTCATTGCTGTCAGCATTATTATACTGTATTAATAGCAGGGAGTGGGTGTCCCATGTTGAGTAGTAACAGCAATGAGGGTTTGTAAGGTCTATAGTCCTTTACCTGAAATTGCAAAATCCCCAAACTCTGAAAACTATCAGTTTTCTTTTTCTTTGGCAGCAAAATCTGACCTTACCTAAAGTATCCTGGCAACAAAACCTATCCTCAAGTGGTGTAAATAAATTCATAGTCTTTGTTTATCCTGTTTATTATGAATATCCCCACCTTTTTGCTGCAGAAGTACCAATATTTTATTATGGGTGTTCACAGACCCATTGTATGTGGTTTAATATAGTATATAGGTAATATTTGTTTCCTAAAAGCCACAAAATTCTAAAAAAAAAAATCTGACCCTGAGGATCATAATACAACTAGGCATTATGAACCTATTTTACATTTAGAATATACATATTGCTCTCCAGGATTCATGCAAGGAACACTCATTTTTAGCTCTCTCCCAACACAAAAATAAGATTAATTTCACTTAGATTTCACCCTTTGCAGACTCCATACTTTTAATTTAGTTCCACTAAGTTACTTAGGTTCTAAGAAATTGTATTTCATTCATTGCAGTTTATTAAGCTGATAGCTGGGAGGAGTAGGCTAGAAATTGCCAGGCTGCCGTAAGGGAGCCCAGGATTGGGCAGAACCAGCATGAACATATTGTTTTATTCTCTTCCCACCATGTCTTATGGCAGGGCAGAGAGAACCTTGGGATAGCAGTCTCAGTTTTTTTCCCAGAACAGAGGGAACAATTCACAGAGCAGGTAAGGCATGGAGATCCCACACACAGTGAAGATGAAGATGCTACTGAAGCTCTCATCCCTGATTAAGCCAAAGGAAGGTATTCATGGGACGAAATCCACTCTGGTCTGCTTCATCAAAATCCAGCTAGCAATAAGTCAGTAAATCCAGTTAGCCTATGTCAACAGGTTCATCCTTCTCACACAAACCATACCTTCACTCATTCCCTCTGGGCATGGGAATACGGCATATGTGCCAACATAGGCACTTGTCTGAAGATGCCATCTATCCCTGCATCTTTCTCAGAGTCTTATAAGCCTCATTCTGTGCACCATAGTAAAATCTCTGCTACTGTGAGGCACTATTGAGACCTTTCTTTTTTTTTTTAATGTTTTATTTATTTGGAGAGAGAGAGAGAGAGACAGCGTGAGCAGGGGAGGGTCAGAGAGAGAGGGAGTCACAGACTGAAACAGGCTCCAGGCTCTGAGCTGGCAGTCAGCACAGAGCCCGACGCGGGGCTCGAACCCACGAACTGCGAGATCGTGACCTAAGTGAAAGTCGGACACTTAACCGACTAAGCCACCCAGGCGCCCCCTATTGAGACCTTTCAACAACTCTGCCCAGGCCTAGGGTCTCTGGGGCCATCAACTTAAAAAAAAAACCATCACCCCACCCTCGGGATGGCAGAGACCAACAGCAATGCATTCCTTTTCCCTTTGCTTCTGTCTCCCTCCTTTCCTTGTCTCTCTTCCCCTCCCCATCTCTCCTTTCCTCTCTTCTTCCTTCATCAGCTCTGCTTTCCTGTCCACAGCCTTGGTGGTCCTCTGACTCCACTGTGACACTTAGAAAATGGGGTCAGAGCACCAGCCCAGAGAAACACAATGAAAGCACATGCTCTTGCCAGGACCCCTGACCCACCAGCCTGACTGCCTTCTCTGTCCCACTCAGTCCTTCAGAGATGAATATCCTCCGCCTACTCCTGGCCACCTTGCTGGTCTCCCTGTGCCTCCTCACCGCCTACAGTCACCTGGCACCTGAGGAAAAACCCGGAGATGACAGGAGCCTGAGGACCAACTCCTCCGTGAACCTGTTGGATCTCCCTTCTGTCTCTATTGTAGGTAAGTAGGCTAGCTTGACACCTGGTCTCTGGACTCCAGTCCATGAGAAGGGGCTGCAAGATGTCAAACATACTCCCCAGGCTGATACCAGGATTCACTGACATAGGTCAGAGCTCCTTCGTGTTCATTCTTCAAAGTAATCCTAGAAGCATAAAATATTCCTTGACTCATAAGCTCTGCATACCACCAAACTAATATGTAGCTTTGCATGTTAGATGCTCTGAGAAACCCTGAAGTCAAGACACTTCATGAATTTGGTTTAACTTGGCATTTCTGAAATTTACTGAATCAAAGAACTATCAACAGTAAAAATTTTAGAAAATGCTGCAGAATGTAAGTGTAGGATGAACTAGTCCTTTCAGTGTTGAGAATGGAGAATGACTGCTCAGGGGAAAATGTCAGGGCTGTTAGGGCCTGGCATTGAACATGTTCTAGTTCAATTTCATCTGATAAAAATAATAGTAACAGATATATGCCTTGTGTTTTAGGCACTGTAAAGAGAGTACTATTTTTATTCCTGTTTTACAGTTGAGGAAATTGAGGCTTAGCAAAGTTAAGTGACTAGCGCACAGTTCTCAACTAGCAGAGCCAGAATTCAAACCCAGGTTTTGATTCCAGAGCTCAAGTTCAAAACTAATATCCTTCACTGCCTTGCCTCTCACTAGGAAAAGAGAATATTTTAGTCATATCAGGGAAGGAGCAGGGAAGGGGTTGGGTTACATCACTGATCAATCACCTTTGATGTGCCAGACTTCTAACTTTATAAAGGTACCTTGTTGATCTTCAAGACAACCCTGCAAGGTAGATACTAGAGTACCTGTTTGCAGATGAGAAAACTAGGTCTTAAGGAGGTTAAGTAGTTTGCCTAAGGAAACAGCTATTTTTTTTTTTGAAGTTTATTTTGAGAGAGAGAGAGAACATGAGCTGCAGAGGGACAGAGAGAAAGGGAGAGAGATAATCCCAAGCAGGCTCAGCACTGTCAGCACAGAGCCTGACATGAGTATGGAACCCAGGAACTGTGAGATCATGATCTCAGCCAAAATCAAGTCAGACGCTTAATCAGCTGAACAACTCAGGCACCCTAGGAAACACAGCTGTTATGTGGCAGAGTCAGGATTCAAATCAGATGTGCCTGGCTCCATAGCTCTGAGAAATGTAAAACAGAAATACAGGAAATACAGGTCCATCCATGTACATGACACTGAGAGTCCATTTTTCAGGGCCTTCTTGGATTTCCTCTTTGCTTTCCCTCAAAAGATATTTTTCTTTCAGTCCCTGGCTCCAAGTCAGCAGCCAGGCTAACAAGAACCTGCTGCCTAAGTCCCAAGTTGTAATTCATGCAGCCAACTCCTCTTCTCCCACATCCTGAGATTTCCTGGAGCCCCCTCCACATTTCCCACTTTACTGTAGCTCATGGCCTCCAGAAACATCTGGCTTTGCTCCTCCTGTCTCTCTTTGAAGCGCTGAACAAGAAATCTGAAAAGATCAGCAGAAAAGAGGCGGAAAAGAAGAGATCTTCCAAGGTAGGACTGAGAGTTCTCGTTGTGGGGGCGGGACCAGACTTAAAAGGGAGTTCTAGCTAGGAACTAAATGAAAGACTTTCCTGGCTTTCATGAACAAAAGAAGCTGAAAGCTATCTAAAGCCTTCCTGCCCTATAGCCCTGAACCAGATCCCCCATAGAAGCCCAGAGAGCTAAGGTTCACTGAGCAAAATAGCTTACCTGCTAAAAAGCATCTTCTTATACTAGCTAGCCCCCTGACTGAAATGTCACCATCGTTCATTCTTTTGACTGAATGCAAAAAGGTTTAGGTCTCCTAAACCTCAATTATTTCAGAATCATTTCCCACAATTTTATTTTAAATATTTATTTTTAAATAATCTCTACATCCAACATGGGGCTTGAACTTACAACCCTGAGATCAAGAGTTGCATGCTCTACCAACTAAGCCAGCCAGGGACACACCCCGCCCCCCCACACACAGAATTTTTGCCATAACTGAGTTTCACCTATTTATTTGTTTAAAATTAAAACTTAAAAAATATATAACTATGAGCAAAAATCAATTATCACTTGCCATAAAAATAAGTATCATGAAAACAAAACATTTTTAGTGGAATTTACCTGGATGGGGTAACTTGCCAAATGCTCTAAATCTGAGGCTTATTGTTAAAAGTCAGATTAGAAAGTGTTGGGAAAGCATTAATAATATATTGGCACCAAACTAAGCTTTTAAAATTGAAAGAGATTGAAAAAAGAATCTTTTCTCATTATGTGATTTAACGTCATTTAATACTCATGTAGCACCTAAAATCATACTACCATGGTGCAGGTTCCCACACTTTGGGAAATATTAGATTCAGGCATTGTTGAAATGTACACATTATTCTTGTCTTAGACCTGGCACTGTGTGATCTTGAGAAAGTCCCTGCTCTTCTCTAGACTTTTTCTAGAGTGAACAAGCAGATCAGATGATTGACATATAAGAATACATAGTTGACAGATATTTTTGCATGCTAGCTACAGGGAAGGTGGAAATGAACAAGAGACATATATCCCTGCTATCATGTAATTTACATTCTTGTGGGGAAAAGAGAAAAACAAACAATGAGTAAACCATTAAATAGGTAAAATAAATTCAGATAATGATAAACACTGTAAAGGAATTAAAGCATGGTAATGAGAGTGAAGAGCGGTCTCAGAAGCCCTCCCTAAGGATGTAACACTTAAATACTGAAAAACTCAGTAAGCTCAAGCAGCAATGCCCATTAGAAATAAACCGTAGGCTTGGGGCACCTGGGTGGCTTAGTCGGTTAAGCGACCGACTTTCGCTTAGGTCATGATCTCGCGGTTCGTGGGTTTGAGCCCGCGTCGGGCTCTGTGCTGACTGCCAGCTCAGAGCCTGGAGCCTGTTTCAGTCTGTCACTCCCTCTCTCTCTGACCCTCCCCTGCTCACACTGTCTCTCTCTCTCTCCTAGAAATAAATAAAACATAAAAAAAAAAAGAAAAGAAAAAAGAAATAAACCGTAGGCCAAGTATATTAAATTTTCTAGTAGCTACATTAAAAAAAAAGTAAAAAGAAGCACATATCATTAAGTTTAATGTTTTACTTAACCCAGTATATACAAAATATTATCATTTTAATTTGTAACCAATATAAAAAGTTAGTGAGATATTTTACATTTTTTGTGTATGTGCTAAGTCTGAAACCTGGTGATGTATCTTTACACTTACAGTACATCTCAATTCCGATGCTAATTTTTAATAAAGTCAGCTGTGGTCCTAACAACAATTTTTTAAAGAAAAAATTTTAGCTGCTTCTATTTCTAAATGTAAATTAAAATTAAATAAAATTTGAAAACTCAGTTCTGCAGTTGCACTAGACACATTTCAAGTACCTGTACTCAACAGCACAACAAAGAATGGTTTCAGGGAAGTGGGTAGCCAGTTCAAAAGCCCTGCAGTAGGAACTCTCTGCTTTTTAAAAAAAAAATTTTTTTTTCTGAGAGAGAGAAAGAGAGACAGCGTGAGCAGGGGAGGGTCAGAGAGAGGAGATACAGAATCTGAAGCAGGCTCCAGGCTCTGAGCTAGCTGTCAGCACAGAGCCTGACACGGGGCTTGAACCCACAAACCGTGAGATCATGACCTGAGCCGAAGTCGGACGCTTAACCGACTGAGCCACCGAGGCGCCCCCCCTCTTTTTCTTTTTTCTTTTTTATGTTTTGTTTTGTTTTGTTTTTAATTTATTTCTGAGAGAGAGACACACACAGCGTAAGCAGGGGAGTGTTAAGGGTCAGGAACTCTGTGCTTAAGTTCAAGGAAGAAAGGCCAATGGAACAGTGTGGTAAAATCAGCTCAGAGAAGTGGGCGCAGCCAAACCAGAGATCCTCGAGGGCCTAGGTGACGTTTATGGTTTATTCTAAATTCAAAGTAAACCTACTTAGGGCTTTCAGCCAGAGTGAATGCTATCTCAGGTCTTCGGAGAGGTCCGTTTGGTGCAACTGAGGATGGACTGTAAGTGGACCAGAGCAACAAACTAAAGATAGTGGCCTGGCCCAGAGTAGCGAGGTGGTGAAGAAGTGAGTGGATCCGGATTAATGGGAAGGCAGAACTGCCAGAGACTGGGGATATACTGGAAGGAGGAACACCCAGAACTGCCAGAGATTGGGGATATACTGGAAGGAGGAACACCCAGAACCGAGTGGGATCCCCCAGTGAGGAAAGTGGGACAGGCGCAGCCAGGTTAGCAAGTGTTACTGGGTTTGGAAGCAAGGGATAGATGATTGGGGGAGTCAGGGATCCGCTGGGGTTCCCTGTGGGCATGGTATCGAATGGCCGGTGGGCTGCGGGTAAGGATGTCTGGTCTGGGGCCTCCATAGCCCAAAGAGTTCCCTGGCAGAGGCGAGCGGGGCGGGGCGGGCCTGGCCGGATTGAGCAGCCCCAGCTTTTCCCCACAGAAAAAGGCTTCGATGAAGAACGTCGCTCAGCCTCGGCGGCCCCGGCCTCCGCCGCCTGCCCCCTGCGTGGCCACTCGCGACAGCTGCAAGCCGCCAGCGCCCGCCTGCTGTGACCCGTGCGCCTCCTGCCAGTGCCGCTTCTTCCGCAGCTCTTGCTCTTGCCGAGTGCTCAACCCCAGGTGCTGAGCGCGCCCGCCTCCAGGCCAGCGGAGAGGGGCAGGGCGCCCGCAGGGAGGGGTAGAGCGGGGCTCCGGGTGGGGAAGTGGGGGGGGGCGCTCTTCCTGGGGTGGGTGATTTCTAACAGGTGTGGCTTCCTAGGACGAGGCGCGGCGTAGCTACTTAGTTTGGGAAGGAGTTTTCAGGAGGCGGGGCTTCAAGGAAACGGCTTCAAAGACGCTTGGCTTGGCTTGGAGATTAAAATCCAAATATATGTAAGTTGCTCCAAGCTGTGTGGCTGTTTCTTTAAAGGACTCCAGAGATCCTTTTCCGTTCCTCGAGTCCCCTTCGCTGAGGAAGACCTGGACCGCGCATGCTCTAACTCCTGGGGTCTGTGAGACCCGATTACTCTGGTCCTAGGGCTGCACTCCCCTTAAGCGCTTGTTCGTTGGAGAAAAGTGCTGCCCCCTACTTGGGAGCAAACGAAGCTGCCCGTCCGGAGCTGGCTGTGAAGGCGCACACACCAGTTGTGTCTTTCCACAATGTCAGCTTTATTCAGTCATTAAGCAAGGTTAACAATTATAAAGCAGATTCAGGTTTCAAAATTCAATGACATTTGACAACATGTTTAACTTGGCTTTTTATATGTCAGGCAAAGCAAAAGACAAGTCACACAATAAACAATGTAGAGCGGAATGGGGAGGAAGCTACGGAACCAATCTGTGAGCACGCAGCTGGGATAAGGCCTCAGTCTTGTCTGGGTCAGCTCTGGGCACTTATTGCTTATCATGTTCAAGCTGTGAAGGATCTGTGTTCTTTCAACAGATCAATCAGGCAGAGCCTTCGGCTGCCGTTTTGAAGTGTTCAGACATAGAGAGGTCAGTGTCTGAGGAGTCTGACAGCT
The DNA here is from genome assembly GCA_017311185.1 of Proteles cristata cristata. Classification (NCBI taxonomy): domain Eukaryota; kingdom Metazoa; phylum Chordata; class Mammalia; order Carnivora; family Hyaenidae; genus Proteles; species Proteles cristata. The sequence goes on from JAESUZ010003725.1 coordinate 230,286, forward strand.
TACTGCAAAAAATTCTCTTTTTAAAAGGGATTTAATTAGTCTTAGGCCTTTGCTGACCTCCTCTGTTTCTGTTGGTTACAACTCCTGAATGTGTCAAAAGCTGGTGCTGATCTCCGAGCTATCTGGTCTTAGCTGAAAGGCCCTTAGCTGCTTGCATCATTGCTTGACAGTTGCGTGTTTGACACAGGCTCCTGCTTAACATAAACAACTCTATCTTTCTCTTTACATTCCACCCCGTGATTGCTCATGACAAATCTCTGAGGGTCATGCAGGAATCAAGTAAATCTTAAACCAAGTCAGCAGTACGAGTTTTCAAATGTGAAAGAAGGTAAATCCAAATCATTCAATCATGTTTTCAATCAGAATAAAAAATAAATCTCAAATCATATGAAATGTCAATTGACATCATAAAACAAAGATCATGTCAAATGGAAACAAGTTAGATACATTAAACAGAATCAAATAAAGCAAAATTAAGTAAGGATTACATTTTAAAACTCCAACTTAAAGTCACATCTAATAAGAATTAAGTCAAAAAGAGAGGAGAAAGACTAAATCTAAATGGAATTAAGGTAAGTTAACAAATCAACAATGCAGTCAAATAAAAGAAATAAGAATCATACTGTTGGGGTGCCTGGGTGGCTCAGTCGGTTAAGCATCCAACTTTGGCTCAGGTCATGATCTCACGTTCATGGGTTCGAGGCCGCCGTCAGGCTCTGTGCTGACAGCCAGCTCAGAGCCTGGAGCCTGCTTCGGATTTTGTGTCTCCCTCTCTCTCTCTGCCTCTCCCCGTCTCATGCTCTGTCTCTCTGTCTCAAAAATAGGTTAAAAAAAAAAACATTAAAAAAAAGAATCATAGTGCCAACTAAAGGCAGATAAAAGTTGAAAATACACATGGAATCTTGAACAAAGGCTCTTGGCACATCTAGAAAAGAATGGTGAAGTTATGGTTAATCATAGTCTTTTTGTGATTTTTCCTTCTTAAGCCTGAAGGTACATAACATTTTAATAGCATGTTTAATAAGATATATAACAAAAATAATAGCTAAAAGAGAAGATTTCCTTAATGAATTCCCAAACATGTATAGAGAAATAATCCCTTTAAGTATTTTAAAGGGGTACAGTCAGGCCATGAGCCAGAACAAATCACATGTTTGAAGAGTTTTGTTAATAACTCTAGAAAGGAACATTTATTGTATATGTTTTGTATTTTTTTGTTCAGTGCAGCCAAGTTGGTGTTAATGACTCCTGAGGCCACATGAGTGACCTGTGAAGCGTGTTTAAAGTGGGTTAGCTTGTTAGTCAAGGTTTTATGGGCTGCTTTGAGCCTTTCTAAATTTTCATTTAGAAATGTATCAATTTTGTTAATTTTTATCCAAGGTATTTCTGTTACTTTAGTCTGATAAGATGTTGAAAAAAAATTTTATATGAATATTATGAGACAAAGGTACCCATTTTGGTAATGTTGCTAAATGTTACATTAATAGCATACAATATATATTTTTAAATGTTTATTTATTTTTGAGAGAGAGAGAGAGAGAGAGAGACAGTGTGAGCAGAGGAGGGGCAGAGAGCAAGGGAGACACAGAATCAGAAGCAGGCTCCAGGTTCTGAGCTGTCAGTCAGCACAGAGCCTGATGCAGGGCTTGAACTCACAAAGTGCAAGATCATGAGCTGAGTCAAAGTCGGACACTTTAACCAACTGAGCCACCCAGGCACCCCAGCATACAATATTTTAACACAGTCATTGTCTATGGTGATGATAGATGGTATCATTCATTCTATATGATTAAGGAATGTGGCCTCTGAGAAGTTATTGGCACAAATTATGCGACAGTGAAAGTGTCCCATGTCCAAAAGTAAGTTTCTGATGGATGCTCTTGTTAAAGGGAAAAGATTAGCATTGATTTCCAGTTCATGCCGTGTATAATACATGTTATTAGACCACTGAAATATTATCTCTTTGGGTAGTAAATATCCATGAATCCATAAGGATGTATGCGGTGCCAGAAGTGCTGTGTTATAATGTATTTTTGGTGGTACAGAATATGTGTCATATGCTAATAAGCTTTAACCCCCTAAGTCTTAATAATGAAAGTTTGCATTGTCCTATATTGTCACAACCTGGTGGTCTGGAGGTGTCTAATTGTGAAAGAGACTCCATCAACTCAGAAGAATACTTTACAATAATGTTTCTAATATCACTCCATGCTCTGTCCAGTAGGTTATCGATTCTACAACAATTATTTTTTAATTGTTCTCTTATGCAGAAATTTCTAAGATTAAGTAACTTCTATTGGGGGGCCTGAACTTTATGATCAATGTGAATAGTTAAATTCCAGTTGGTAGTCATGATAATCATGCATAGTTGAGACAATGGAATATAATTCTCTGAATGCCGAGGAGATGTTGGAACCTAAATTTCCTACTAAATTAAATATTTGTTTATTTTGAGAGAGAAAGAGAGTGCATGTCAGTGGGGGAAAGTGCAGAAAGAGAGGAGAGAGAGAATCCCAAGCAGGCTCTGTGCTGTCAGCTCAGAGCCCAATGCAGGGCTTGATTTCATGAACCATGAAATCATAACCACAGCTGATATTGGCCCCATGGGCCAATCCCCGAAGCCTCACTTTGGTGGTTGTGAGGAGAAAAATGGCGACCCCCTAGTCCCTTCTCCACGGACCAGGTGTCCCAAATCACTCCTTTGGATCAGTCCTCACTGTGCAGGAAGCATAGACAAGGTGGACCGTCTTGTATGCCCCACACCCAGCCGTGTTCCAAGCTCCCACTCCCTGCACGTTAATGCTGCCACCTGAAATGTAATCTCGCGAGCCATAGCACTTCAGAGCAGGAGACCAGTTCCTCCTGATGCCGACTGCACCCCTGAGGTACCATCAAACCCAGAGGGGACTCCTGTTGTCCCCAGGTGCGGGAACAGGGGAACAGGGCAGCAGCCCCAGTGCAAAGAAAGCCTTGCAATTAGAGATGGGATGATAGAATCCCTCTCCGACCCAGTCTGAGGTTTTTCTCTTGTCCGGATACAGTCCTACGTTTCCCCAGCCGCTCTTTCTCTTCCCTTTGTCTCTCTGCAGAAGAGGACCCCTCCCCTCAGCACCTCTGTGTCCCAGCTGTTTTTACCTCCCCCAGTTGGCAATCACACACCTATGAGGCTGTCTTCCTAGTAGACTCCATCTCCTTTCTTCCCAGACTCTTGGGGTTCAGAGTCCTTTGGCTTCAGCCCTTCTTTGTTTGAGATGCAGGTGGGAAGTACAGAGCCCCCCTTCTCCACCATATTGAACCCCACTCCTTTGTTCATTATTGATGAACACTTGGGCTGATTCCATAATTTGGCTATTGTGAATAATGCTGCATTAAATATAGGGGTGCAATATCCTTTTGAATTAGTGTTTTTGTAGTCTTTGGCTACTCAGCAATGGGATTTTTTTAAATGTTTATTTTTTGAGAGAGCGTGAGCGGGGTCGGGGTAGAGAGAGGGAGACAGAGAACCCAAAGTAGGCTCTGACCTGTCAGCACAGAGCCGGATGCAGGGCTTGAACCCATGAACTATGAGATCATGACCTGAACCAAAGTTGGCTGCTTAACCGACTGAGCCACCAAGGCACCCCTTCTATGCTGAATCTTTTAAAATTTATATTTTTGAGACAGAGAGCTAGAGCGAGACGCAAGTGGGGGAGGGGCAAAGAGAGAGGGAGACACAGAATCCCAAGCAGGCTCCAGACTCTGAGCAGTCAGCACAGATCCCAAGGCAGGGCTCAAACCCAGAAACCATGAGATTGTGATCTAATCCAAAGCCAGACACTTAACCGACTGAGCCACCCAGGCACCCCTATGTTGAATTTTTTGAGGAACCTCTATACTGTTTTCCACAGTGGCTGCACACTTTGCAGTCCTACTGAAAGTGCACATGTTCCTTTTTTTCTACATCCTTGCCAACACTTGTTTCTTGTGTTTTTGACTTGAACCATTCTGACAGGTGTGAGGTGATAATCTCCTTGTGGTTTTGATTTGCATTTTCCTGATGAGTGGTATTGAGCATCTGTTCACGTGTCTGTTCATGTCTTCTACCCATTTTTTAAATTGGATTGGGTTTATTTTGGTGTTGAGTTTAGTTCTTTATATATTTGGTGGGTTTTTAAATGTTTATTTGAAAACTTTTTTTTCTTAGTGTTTATTTATCCTTGAGAGAGAGAGACAGAGCATGAGAGGGAGAGGAAGACACAGAATCTGAAGCAGGCTCCAGACTCTGAGCTGTCAGCATAGAGCCTCATGTAGGACTCAAACCCACAAACCAGGAGATCATGACCTGAGCTGAAGTCAGATGCTTAACCCACTAAGCCACCCAGGTGCCCCAAGTTTTTGTTTTTAATGACTGAATTGCTTCGTGAATTGTATTATATATACATACATATATATATATATATATATTTAATTTTTTTCCTTTAAAAAATTTTTTTTAATGTTTATTTCTGAGAGAGAGAGACCGCGTGAGCAGGGGAGGGTCAGAGAGAGAGGGAGATACAGAATCTGAAGCAGGCTCTAGGCTGTGAGCTAGCTGTCAGCACAGAGCCCGATGCGGGGCTCGAACCCACGAACCGTGAGATCATGACCTGAGCCGAAGTCGGACGCTTAACCAACTGAGCCACCCAGGCACCCCTTTAATATTTATTTTTGAAAGAACTAAAGCATACATGTGTGGGAGCTGGGGAGGGACAGAGAGAGAGGGAGACAGAAATCCAAGCAGGTTCCACACTGTCAGCACATAGCCTGATGTGGGGCTTGAACCCATGAGCCATGAGATCATCACCTGAACCAAAATCAAGTCAGACATTGAACTGACTGAGCTACCCAGACACCCCAGTTCTTTTTATATTTTATATTAACCTTTTACTGGATATGTCATTTGCAAATATCTTCTCCCATTCAATAGATTGTCTCTTAGTTTTTGTGGTTTGCTATGCAGCTTTTTTATTTTGATGTCCCAATTGTTTATTTCTGCTTTTGTTTCTCTGCCTCAGGAGACATACCTAAAAAATGTTGGTATGGCTAATGCCAGAGCAATTACTGCCTGTGTTCTCTTCTAGATTTTTTATGGTTTTAGGTTTCACATTGATGTCCTTAATCCATTTATAGTTTATTTGTGTGTATGGTGTTAGAAAGTGGTCCAGCTTCATTCTTTTGCACATAGCTCTCCAGTTTTTCCAACACCTTTGTTGGGGACTGTTTTTCATTGCATTTTCTTGGTTGCTTTGTTGAAAATTGACCATATAATAATGGGTTTATTCCTGGGCTCTTTATTCTGTTCCATTGATTTTTTTTTTTTTTGGGGGGTCTATTTTTTGTGCCAGTACCAGTAGTATATATCTTGAAATCAGGGATTGTGATACCTCCAGTTTTGTTTGTTTGTTTGTTTGTTTTCAAAATTGCTTTGGCTATTTGGGGTCTTTTGTGGTTCCATACTAATTTTAAGATTGCTTGTTCTAGTGGTGTGCTATTGGTGTTTTGATAGGGATTGCATTAAATCTGTAGATTCCTTTGGGTAGTATGAACATTTTGAGAATATTTGTTCTTCCAGTCCATGAGCGTGGAATACTTCCCATTTATTTGTGTCATCTTCACTTTCTTTCATCAATGTTTTATAGTTTTCAGAGTACAGTCCTTTCATCTCCTTGGTTAAGTTTATCCCTAGAAATTTTATTCTTTTTGATGCAATTGCCAATGGGGATTGCTTTCTTAATTTCTTCCTGCCTACTTTATTATTCTTTCTTTTGTTTTTCTCTGTTTATCTCAGTATCTATCAACACCCGGAAATCTGCAAATGTATGCATGTCAGAGGTTGCAAAGGAAAAATAGAGATGGGACCTGGGGGGAGGAGACAGAGTGCTGTACCTGGGGAACTGGGAAATAAAGGGGGAGGGGATTTGATGAGGGGAAAGGGTCAATTCACTGATGAGCCAAGAGCTGCCCCTTGGGAATCCCAAAGCAGCCCATTTACCAGTCTTAAATGATTTGGTAATTAGTTGATCTCCATCTGACAGAGCACCACTCCACCTGCCCCTGCCTCTGAAGGCCCGATACCCCAAGTAATTTTCAGTAGTTGCACCCGAGCCAGAATCACGGAACCCCTGCACTTGCCAACACGTCTGAAGGGTCTGAGACATGCCCCCTTTCCCCAGGATGCCTCTTAGCTTGTTTCCTGACTTTTGCCACAGACTGAGGCCCTGTGATCTGCAACTATCATAGTATCACACCAACAGTGACTATTGATTGAGCAGCTACTTCATGCCTGGTTGATACCAAGGTTCCCAAATTCACTTCTTGAGGTGGGTATTGTTGCAAATAAGCGTACTGGGGCTCAGAAAGGCTAAGTATTGTGCCTAGACTTCACACCTGTCTGCTGAGTCACCTCCAGCCCACCTTAACCACTAGGCCACTGAAAGCCAGGCAGAGGAGATTCTATCTGCCTAGAGCCAACACTTTACAGCTGACTCAGCCCCAAGGCCTTTTCCCATTTTTTAAGTTTTCCTACAACCTGGTGCCATATCTGTCTTCTCCACCTCAGGAGGACTCTTGAAATTGGCAGGGACAGCACCCTAGTTCCAACAGACCAAAAGAAAAAGGGAACTTTGCTATTGTTCACATCACTAAAAAAGTCCAGAAGGTATTTCTAGTTAGTATAAAGCCTAGATGCAGGTCCTCTGGAATGTGTCACTGTCTCCCACTTCTGTGTGGTGTCACCCTCAGGTAGGCTTCCCCTCGTGGGGGCAAAGTAGCAGGTCTGGGTTCACATTCCTGCCAATCCTGGTAGCCCCATTGAAGAGCACTCCTCTTCTCCATCCAGCTGCCATCTGCTGTGCAATAGGCACAGAGGCAAACTGTACAATGACTACTATATAGCATACAGTGTAGGCATCACCTGGAGACTTGATAGAAATGCAGATTATAGGGCCCAATCCCAGACCTACTGAATCAGAAGTTCTGGGGGTGGACCCAGCAACCTGTGTTTTAACAAGCCCTCTAGGTGGTTCTGATGCACACTAAGCTTGCTGACCACTGGGGTAAGGAACAGGCATTAGTGGGGTTACACATAAGTCAGCAATTAGTAGAAGAGCAGGCAGAGGTCCCCGTGGACAGACATGCTGAGGCAGGGCATTCTGCTGGATACACTGTAGGCCTATGCTCCCACCCACTTATTTCTCTTCCTGGAAATAGGGCAAGTATGAGAACAAGTGTGAGTGCAGGCAGACCATTAGGGTGATGTGCAGGGTAGATTTGGGTACCAACTATATTTATGGGAGTTGTCAGAAAAAGCCCACTGCCTAGCACTTGGAGACCTTTGGGCCTCTTGTGAGATTGTAATTCCCCCGGCCTAGGAGAGGAAGCCAGCTGTTCTGGGGGAATATGGGTCTAAGCAGCCCATGATAAGCTCCTGTGGTCACTGTTCGGCAATTTTCTACATTGCACCACACCAGATTTCTAGTAAAAGTCCTAAAGAGCCCTGCAGGTGAGTTTGGATCTACTTGAGCCATGAACCTACCCTTGAGCCAGTCTGGAGAGTTGACAGATGAGGAACTGGTTGAAGCTGACTGACAAGGCCTGGATCACATCAGCTTCCCTGGCTCCCTCCATCACTTCAAATAGGTTTCCTAGTCTTGTCCCTTGGAGTAGTCCTGAGCAGACCTCTGGAAAAAGAATCTGGATACCTGAGGTTTCCTGAAAATCCAGGCCTCCCCAAAGAAGTGACCCCTGCCTGCTGCCTCCTATACTTCTCACTGGTATCAACAGGCCCCCATGACCCTTCCAAGCTCATTACTTGTCCCCACCAGGACTTGATAAGTATGCCAGCAACTCTAGCCTAGCAGGCTCTCCCACTACATGGATGGGGGCAGAGGGGCCTGGTATCCTAGAGGCAAGCTGGACAACACCTGGATCTACAGGATGACATTGTGTGTCACTTACTCTCCCTGGGCCTCCATATGTCCATATACAAATGGTGGATTTGACTCTATAGTTGCTCTAAGATCCTTCCTAGTTCTAAGATCCTATTACTTTTCTAAAGCATTGTCTCACTTCCCAAGTATTCTAAATTCTCTGCCCTCAAAAACAGCTCCCTCACACCCACTTTGCTTGACACAGCACTTAAAACTTGACATGAAACTCTTCATACATGTTATATCATTTGATCCTCAAAACAGCCACATGAAGCAGATACTTCTGTCACTGCCCCAACTAACATGGGGGTTAACAGCAGACCCATGTCTCCTTTCAAAGCCCAGCTCATTGCTTCACAACCCCCACCCCCTCTGAAGGGCCTTAACCTCCTTTCTTCCTTTCCTGGAGGAAAAATTACAGCGATAGCCAGGCTAGAGATACTACAGAACCCTTAGCCAATTCCTTCTTTTCCCCATGAAGCTTTGATGGTGGAGCCCAGACATCAGGAGTGTGGCATGGAAACACATCATTTTTCATTTTGGGTACCTGGTCAGTGTCACACATGTGATAGATTAGCAGATCTGAGATCAGAGGTAAAGCTGAGACCAGATGTGAAAGGAGAGGGTTGTTTTTTGGTTTTGGGTTTTTTTTGTTTTTTTTTTTTTAATACACAGTGTAGTTTTATGGAGTTTACCTGAGGCCATTCCTACATGCTTCTATGTATAAGTATACAAACATTTGTATCTTAATGAATGAAAATGTTGAAAGACACATTATACCACAGTGTTGTCTTTTTTGTTTTTTCTTAAGAGGAACAGACAGGACATCTCCAAAGAGGAAAGGGGAAGGAAAAAGGGCCTGAATAACAGAAACCAGAACTCACAGAGGACAGGAGGTAGGGGACTGCATGGGATCTCCCAGGAGGGAACATCTGGAAAGGTATTTCCTATGTCTGGAAGGAGACAGATTTGAGCGTTGGAAGTGCGCTTACTACACAGGCAGTAGCATCTTAGAGGGAGCAGAGCGAATGGCATATGACCTTAAGTGTTTAACCTTTCTGGCTCAGATGAACAGTGGCCTGCCCCTTTTCTCCACTGAGAAGTTATCGTCCCAAAGACTACCATGGCAAGTTGCTGAGGTGGGGGATACAGGAAGCACTTTCCGGTGGAAGTCTTGCCTTTTAGTGACCCTCGTAAACCTGGGCCTGTGGGTAGGGACTGGGCTTGGATGGGGAACTCAGAATCCTATCTACTACAAAAGCCAGCTCACTTTCACGGCCCTTCTCAGAGCCTGTTTCCTGATCTATAAAACAGAAATTCAAGCTCCGACCAGGTTATCATGAGGAATAAATAAGCACTTACAAAGCACAATGCCTGACACACACTTAGGTATGCAAGAGACAGTAGTGGGCATGGTAATGGGATTGTTTTGACCACTGGTATCATGATCAGTTGAGAAGTGGGTTCTATGTCACTTGTTACTGGTAATCGTTGAAGTACCAAAATTCATTAAATTATTTACGGTGGAGTCGTTTCATATATGCATGTAATATATTGTTAGGTGATCTTGGGTCAGGCCACTTGGCCTCTCTGAACCTGTCCTCATTAGTAACATGGGGAATAATACCACCTCAGAGCCAGAGGCTAAAAATACAAAACTCAACAAGCCACATTTGTGGAATGTTCAAATAGGGACACTTTGGGAGTCTGTGCAGCTTTAGGATTTAAACCAAAGGTCTCATTTTAGTGTTTAAGGCCTATTCTTCTTGTCCCCTAGGCCACCTTTCTAGTCCTTTACTTCACATCTCCCACTATACTATAGGCAAACAACTCTTCCCTACCCCCTCCCTGCAACTCACTCTTGCTTAAGCTGTTCTGCCTAGAATAACTTTGCCTTCAATTCCTCCTATTGAAAATTATCACCTCTTTCAAAATCCATTTCAAGCATCACCTCTTCCCTGCTGCTTTTCTCCTACTGCTGCCAGGGACTGAACTCTAAAGCTGGGTAGAAAAAGAGAAGTGTCAGGAGATGGCAGAGCTGTCTTGTGTGTGGATCTCCCTCTAGCTCAAGATCCCAAAAGGCCAAGGTCAGGTCTCAAACATCCTGATATCCACAACAGGCCCTCCATCCAGTGGATGACCCTTAGAATACTCTCCGGTTACCCATTCCAGGTGGGTTCTTGTTTTGGTTTGATTTCCAAGACCAGCACAAAGTTCAATATATGACCATTTAGGCAAATAGGAAGGAACTCAATTTCCTCTATGTGGCCTCTTATAAACTTAGGAGTGGAAACTCATAGAGGTGTCTTTCCTATCTCTAAGATTAGGGTAACATTATTACTATGCTTGTTGTGAGAATAACGAAAACCAACTACAAAACACCCAGCACCCAGTAGGTGCTCAAAAATAATAGTCCCTCCTCACCTCTCACATACACCAAGGAGCACTGGATCAACCCAAAGTGTAAATGGGAAGAAAAGGAAATATGAATTGGAACAGAAAAATATAAGGTAGAGGAAAAAATATGAATAGAGGTTACAATAAACATAAGTGGGCTAAATTCACCTATGAAATTAAATGATAGTCTTTAGATTAAAAAACGTGCTTTTTATAAGAGACACACTTGAAGAAACAGTTCTGTCTTCACTTTACCCATTCTTCCAAGCCCAAGAGTTTGCCTGTAGCCTTTATCATCCCACACTGCAGATGACCCCTCACCGTCATCAGCACAGAACTATTATAACTCCTTACTCATGCCATATGTTGTTGGCTGTGGATTACCTATATAATAAAGACTCAAAATTCTTTTAGGCACCAAATTTTTTATTTACCCACCTTCTTGTTCTAACATTATAAACCAAATTAATTTTTTTGATCCAAGGTCGTGATAGGAACCATCATGTTACAAAGAGGTGGCAGATCTCTGCCTACATTTATGATTCTCTGGCCCCTTTCAACTTCTGGCTGTCACTTTTCTTGTCCTTTTTTGGTCGTCCTGTAACACTGTATTCTAACCTCTGTAAAATAGGAACTGAAAGTACTGACCTCGTTGTTCTGAGAAACCTCTTGAACAACAGAATGCCCAGCACTAAGCCAGGCTCTCAGGGACAAACTGCCAATAGTTCCTCCCTGCCCTTTGATATAGTTCATTCTCATTGGTCATGGGCTGAGGAACCAGTAAATGAGAACATGGGTATAAAGGCCATAGGCCAGGGGAGGGTCTAGATGGAAAAGTGCATGGGCTTTGTGACCACCGCTGCCAACTTCCAACCTAAGTAAGGACTGACTGAGAGAGCAGTTCCAAAACCCCTGAGCTCATGGCTCCCTGTGTACCTCTATCATGACCAGGGCTTCAGAAGGGGCTTCTTAAATTTTTTAAAAAAATGTTTTTATTTATTTCTGAGAGAGAGACAGGGATAGAGAGAGATAGCATGAGCAGTGGAGGGTCAGAGAGAGATAGAGATACAAAATCTGAAGCAGGCTCCAGGCTCTGAGCTGTCAGCACAGAGCCCAACTCAGGGCTCGAACCCACGAACAGTTGAGATCATAACCTGAGCCGAAGTTACACGCTTAACCGACTGAACCACCCAGGTGCCTCCAGAAGGGGCTTCTTAATTCACCATGCCACACTTGGAGCAGTATGAGGGATGCAGTAGAGGTTAAAGACTGAGTGACCAGCCCCAGGGAGTCAATGGGGGACATTAACAAACTTATTCCAAAGTTGGTGCCATTTGCTCTTGAGAAAGAGAAGGGTGACCCCAGCAAAGCCAGCAGTTATAAGGTAAACAACAGGCCTTCTTCTCAGTAGCGGTAATGATCAGGCTTGAAAGGGCCTTCACGGGACAAGCCTAGGTACTTGGCCTGCTTCTCGGTCAGCTTGGTCAGCTTCACATTCAGCTTACCCAGGTGGGCTTCAGCCACTGCTTCATCCAGCTGGAGAAAAACACAGGAAGACCTAAAATCAGTGCCATGCTGCGGGACCCCTTACCTGCATCCAGCTACCAACAGAGATAAGAAGTATTCTGTGGGAGCATCTGTCATATGTGTTACAAATATTTCCTTATTCCATCCTCACAGCCAGCCTCAGTGAATGCATTGTTTTTGGCTGCCCAGATCCCCTTCCTCAAGAGAGAACTATGCTACATACTTCCCTCAAACTAGCCCTGATAGGACCATCAACTACATCTCTTTCCTCACCCTCCACCAACCCAAGCAACTAACCAAATGCTCCTCTGGAATATATCTATGGACAAAACATATTTTCTATGACAGGTAGAAACAGGGACTCTTCAATTCCTAAAGAGGAAAGGAATCTTAAACAGTGAGAATATCAGTCTCAGCTCATCAGTGGTAAGTCTATTTGACAGATGAAGCAAACGTAAAGAAGAAAACAGCCAAGGCAAAGAGAAAGATAAATCCCTAGATCCAGTGTCTGAATCTTAGACTCCTCCGTTATATAGCCAAGACTTCCTTTTAAGATTAAAATGGTTGTGATTGTTTAAAAATATATCCTTAAGTTCTTTGTCCGTAAACTCATAATACCCTTTCTATCATGAGGTAGAAGACCAATTCCTCACCCTTTGAGTGGCTTACTTCCTAATGAACAAAAAAAAGCAGAAAAGATGTCGTGGGAATTGGAGACAAGGTCCTAAAAGGCACTTGCAGCTTCCTCCTTTGCTTTCCTGTGGATCATTCACTCTAGGGGAAGGCCAGTTGCCATCTCATCAGGACACTTAAGCAACCCTATGCAGATAGACCCATGTGGTGAGGAATTGAGACCTGCCAACATGGACGTGAAGTGATCTTCCAACCCTCGTCAAGTCTTCAGATGACAACAGCCACTCTCTGGGAGTCATACCCTGCTTTGGGCCTCAGTTTCCTCCTCTGTTAAATGAAGAGAATGATTTCTGCCCTGTGGAGGACCCTGTGAGAACCTCTAAGAGGACAGAGATGCAAACCCACCTTCTTGGGCAGGAAGTGGACCCCAACAGAGTATTTGTCAGGGTGAGTCCACAACTCTATCTGTGCCAGCACCTGGTTGGTGAATGAGTTGCTCATCACAAAGCTGGGGTGGCCCATGGCACAGCCCAGGTTGACCAGCCGGCCCTCAGCCAACAGGATGATACGGCGCCCATTTTTCAGCCTGTAGCGATCCACCTGCAAGTAAGCAGAGCAGCAGTGAGGGTTGGTAGGGCACTGTTGCCAAAGTCCACTGCTGCCTCATCCTGCCCTATTGTCCAGCAGGCCTTCCTGCCTCCAATAGTGTCTGTGAAGGACCTGGACTGTCCTAAAGCAACTTTCAGCAAGAACTTGGAGCTTACAATTAGTAAGAGCTAATATTTATTAAGCAACTAGCTATAGACCTCACCAGTCTGCTGTGAGAATTTAATGAACTGAACAAGTACCTGACACATGGCTTGGCAGATACTAAGTACTTGGTAAATATTGGTTAATAATTATTATTAATTCCACGGGCTAAAAACACACACAAACTATGTGTGTGTGTGTATAATTATCATTTTTGATTCTAGTAACAACCCTATGATAGAAGTACTATTATTATCCCCATTTCACAGATAGAGAAACTGAAGTTAAACTAAAGAAGTTAAGAGAAACTAAAGGGTTAAGTTGTAGGGCACCTTGGTGGCTCAGATGGTTAGCATCTATCCGATTCTTGATTTCAGGTCAGACCATGATCTCATAGGTCATGAGATCAAGCCCCTGCATTGGGCTCTGCGCTGATGGTGTGGGGCCTGCTTGGGATTCTCTCTCTCCCTCTCTCTCTGCCCCTCCCCCACTCATGTGAGCACATGGGGGGGGAGGTGCACATGCATGTGGCTCTCTCAAAATAAATAAACTTTATCTAAATAGATAGATAGATAGATAAATGGTTAAGTTGATGCAGTTTGAGCCTGGACATTTTAAGGACAGATCCCATGTTCTCAACCACCATACTAAGTAAAAGTTGGAATGGTGCTCAACCATGGCTGCCCAGCAGAATCATCTTGGGTGCTTTAAAAAATGGGGATGTCTTGGTATCATTCTAAGATTTTCATTTAAGTGGCCCTGAAAATGGGCCCTCTTCTTCCCCCATCCCACTGCCCAGGTTGCCAGAGCCTCCTCATCTACCCTTCTTGGTGACTAGCCCATAGTCATGTCCCCCGCAGTCTCCCATCTGTCCACCCTGCTGAGACTTCTCACCTGGGGCTTGATGTTCACTTTCTCCACAGCATTTTCGTTCAGCCACTTGACATCAATTTCTACATCAAAGTGTCCAATGTTGCACACAATGGCATCATCTTTCATCTGCTCAAAGTGCCTGTCAGGGAGCACCAACCCATGGAAGACACTCAGGGACAAAGAGCAGCCCCAAGCCTGCCCTTTCCCTCGCTTCCAGAGACCCCCAACCTAGCACCTACCGGCCAAGGATGATGTCAGTACAGCCCGTGGTGGTGACAAATATGTTGCCCTCCTGACATGCCTCTTCCATAGTGGTCACTTCATAGCCTGTGCAGAGACAGTATCCACGGGTCATCCAGGGTGGCCCTGTCCCTTCTCTGGCCCCAGTGGCTGACAGCCAACCCTCGCCCTATCATACCCTCCATGGCAGCCTGCAGCGCATTGATGGGGTCGATCTCCGTGATGATGACACGGGCCCCGAAACTCTTCAGGGCCTGGGCACAACCTTTGCCCACATCGCCATAGCCTGCTACCACAGCCACCTTGCCTGCAATCATCACATCTGTGGCCCGCTTGATGCCATCTAGAAGAGACTCCCGGCAGCCATACAGGTTGTCAAACTTGCTCTGAAAAAAGAGGGGCAAAGAGGTGATGGGGGCAGACAAGGCCCCTGGGCCTCAGACCTACTCAGCATTTTGGCCTAGTGGGTCTTGGGCTGATTGCTTCTCTCTACCAGCTAATGCACTCATATCCCCCTTGCTCTGATCAGCCCAAGATGTTCTCCCTGGGCTTTCTATGCCAGTCTAGAAGGCCCTAAGGATCAACTGCTAGGAGAGACTTGCTTAGAACATGCTTCACTTTAAAGCTCTTGGTGCCCAGCCCTAAAACTCACTATATAGTTTCACTCACTATATTTTCCTCTTTAATGGACTTATTACCCTCAGTTAATTACCATCCCCTTACCCTCCTCAAATAAAGGCTTCAAGTCCCTAGCCTAGAGCCTTCCCACGCACCTTTCTTCAGAGGACTACTAAGCTGCACTAGGAACCAACAGCTGAACATGACACTGATTCACAGACTCACCTTAGTGACAGAGTCATTAACATTGATGGCAGGCACCTTCAACTTCCCATTAGCCATCATCTTGTATAGGTTGTGGACCCCTGTTGTGGTCTCTTCAGAAATGCCTCGGATGCCTGATAAAGAGAGGAGGGAATGAGCCCAAAGCCAGGAAGGGGCTGCCCAAGGGATAAAGGGGGTGCATCTGGAATGAGACCACAAGAGCCTCAGAAAGCCCACACCTCAATTCACCCAAATTCCTCATCTTTACTCCCCAAAGCTGCTCCTCTTTCTGAGTTCCCATCTCTGTGACTGATACCATAGTCACCCGATCCTCCAGGCTGGCATGCAAGAGGAGTCATTACCACCACCAGGCTGAAGGATTCCGTCTCCCAGCAATCCCAAGCTCTCCATTCCTCTGCCACTGCCCTAGTCCTCACCACCATCATCTCTTGAATGGTTTCCCAGCCACGACCCATTTTCTACACAGGGGCCAGCAACCATTTTTAACATATGTATTTTCAAAGAAATCTTTAATACCATCCAATCACATCTCTCTGCTCTCAGGATCAAGCCAAACTCTTCTCTCTTGGCCTGTTAAGTCTCATTAAAGTTCCAGCCACATCCTGCAATTCTACCCAGTGAAACTTGGCCATGCTGACTTCCTTTCTGTTTCCTGTGCCTCGAGGCCTTTGCACTCATTACTGCCTCTACATTCCTCCCCACCACGTTTTAACAAAGCTGACTCCTTCCCGGTTGTTCCCAGCCCTGACCTATGCTTGCCCTTGAACCAGACCTTAGCCAAGCCTCTTCCGCCCCACTCCCACGACCTCAGCCCCACACCATCAGAAATCAGGAAACCAGGCCCCAGCATGTCTGCAGGAGCCTGCCATCCTCCTATCTTCCACAGAATCTGCTGCTCGAGGCAGTGGGAGTCCTGCCAGGCCTGCTGCTTTCACATGGGCAAGCACGCCCAGATACACCACGAACACCCTGCCCACCCACCTGCCCTACCTACCTGACAGGAGCTGTGGGTATTTGGTGTGAATGAGGTTCGTGAGGTCACCTCCATCATCCAGAATCATGTTGAGGGGCCCGTCCTTGAAGTACAGCGTCTGCTCAATGCACCACAGGTACTCCTCATCCGTTTCACCCTTCCAGGCATACACTAGAGGTTGAATGGTACCGCACATCAGGGCGTGGCCCTCCCCACTGATGCCTGCTCTGGGGAACCACCTGAGCAGAGCCGATAGAACCTACCTAATTCCCACCTCCGGCACCTCCGAGGACTCAGGCAATGAGAAGAACACAACTTGGAATCAGATAGACCTAAGTGCAAATCCCGGTTCAACACTCAACAGCTATATGACTGAGCAAATCACTTCACCTCTATGAGCCTATTTCCTCACCTCCAATAGTACTGATTAAGTGAGATGGAAGCCAAGATAGAGGTATCTGGAAATAATCTTTCCCTCCCTACCCCTTTCTGCCTGGGCCTCAACAACTGGGACATCAACCTAGTGACGAGGGCTCCCACCCACAATGCCTACTGCTGGGATAAAGGTCCTACAGGGTCACTAAACTACACTCAAGTGGATCCATGATTCAAGATCCAAGATTCATTCTACACTGCTCATCAGTCTCTGTGGTAGGTCGTCCCAGGCTAAGTCTGGCCATAAAATGACTAACAGCAGCTACCATGCAAGGAGCACCTTCTCTGTGCCACACATTATTCTAACTGCCTTATACTCCATCTAATTTTTCCTCACTGAAACGCTTTGAGGTAGGCATTACAATCATCATCTTTTACAACTCGGAGAGGAGCTAAGATGTACCTAGGTTACTAGCATGGGCATTCCAGAACAGGCATCAGAATCCAGGACTCCTGACTGCCAGCCCAGACTGGGACACTCGTATGGGGCTCTCAAGAATCTCCTGTGAACAAATGACCCTGACCAAGGAGGCCCAGGTGCCCCTCCCCAAGACTAAAGCAGACAATGGTCTTGAAAACAAGGCCTTTCCCAGAAAAGGTCATGGAGACCAAATAAGGCTGAGGAACAGGGGAGGACATGCCAGTCCAGGGTCTGGAAGGATCCTCCTCCACCCATTCCCTTCCACCTACGGCTGGTTAGAAGAAATTGTGTATGTCCTATTTAATCACCATCAGGGTTAACTACTCCCCTCCCCAAGCCCTGGCAGATGTGTGCCTGTTTCTCTAGCAGCTTGACAGTCTTTCCTCAGGTTGCTAGACCATCAGGCCCGAGACAATGGACCTCTAAGGCTCTTTTCCTGCCCAGCATTCCTCCCTGATTCTTTTGGAAATAAATCTACATCCTTTAAGGAACTTCCTCTCCTCAATATCATGTGGTTTCCAACCATAAGATCCCACCCTTCCTGTTAACATGATTTGAGATGGGCCAGTAAGTACATTCCATAGGATTTCAGATGATAGTGGAACAAAACAACTCTTTCCTGAAATCATTAGACTAGAATTCTCCCCGGCCAAACCGGTCACAGAGGGGTCAGTGAAGCAAACAGGGAGAAGCAGAGCCCCTTCACGCATTCCCACATTCCCCCAGCAGCAAAGAGGACTCACCAGGAATGCCAGCCTTGGCAATGGCAGCCGCTGCATGGTCCTGGGTAGAGAAGATGTTGCAGCTGGACCACTGCACCTACAACAGCCAACAAGACAGAGCTGCTGGTCACAGACAGCTCAGAAGCACTGAGGTCACTGGTCAGGGATAAAGCAAAGTCCTGCATCGAGGGGGAAGAGGATCAGGATCTAGGCCCAGCTGGCTCTTCAACCGCAGGCTGGGGACAACTGGATGGGAGCCAGGGCATTGCCAATACCTGATTTAGGCTTTAAAACATCACCCGGTAGTATGTGGAG
Organism: Proteles cristata cristata; assembly: GCA_017311185.1. Classification (NCBI taxonomy): domain Eukaryota; kingdom Metazoa; phylum Chordata; class Mammalia; order Carnivora; family Hyaenidae; genus Proteles; species Proteles cristata. The sequence goes on from JAESUZ010003725.1 coordinate 248,361, forward strand.
GGTGAAGGGCTCCACCTGGGAACAAGGAGACACGCGAAAAAGCTGCAATAAGAGTTCAGACAAGAAATGCAATGGCAGCAGTGGAGGGGATGATGGGTACATTCTGAAGGTTGGGAGGGCAGATTTTGCTGCAGGATTAGTTGTTGGGGTGAGAGCAAATGAGGAGTCAGGGATGACCCCAGGTTCTTGAACGGAGAGAACCAGGAAGGCTAGTGTTTCCATTTACTTACATGAGGAAGACTGCAGGAAGAGAAGGGGAACAGGAAATCATGAGTGTGGCCATGTTGAGGTTGCGATGTCAACTAGATCTCTAAGTGGAGAGCACTGACACATCAGCTGCTGGATATGTAAGCCTGAGTTTCAGAGAGACGTCCAGGCTAATACATATATTTGGGAGTCAGCACATACGGACAGTATTTAAGGCCACAAAATCAGATCACTGGGTGTGAATGTTGAAATAAGAGGCCCAAGGGATGAGCCTTGGTGTACTCGGTTGGTTTTGGCTGCTCTTCTCTGCCCCATCTTGGGAAACCATCTTACTGCAAAACTCCCAGACAGGTTAAAAGAGCTGCCAGCCATTGGTACATATAACCCAGGCTGAAACAATCAGAGCACACCATCCTTTCAGCACCGTGTTTGGTCTATGTCAGGCACTTGGCCCTGGGAGGGCCAATGAGAGCCAGTCAGTCCTCAGAAGACTCAGTGGGCCCTCAGGCTTTGCTACCAGAGCTCCTTAGTCAGGAGGACATGAACTGAGGGAACTCAGTAACTATCTTCCCAGTCAGGGAGAAAATATGCCTACCAATAGTCACCACAAAGGGTGGTGGCACTGTGACAAGCTTGGAGCCTCTGCCCTGCCCCAGAAGGACACCACATTAGACTTCCCAGCTCCCTCCCCTACCTCCCCCACCCCCCAAAGCTGAGGGCCTCACCTCAGCACCCAGGGCTACGAGGGTCTCAATGAGGACGGCTGTCTCCACGGTCATGTGTAGGCAGCCAGCGATGCGGGCGCCCTTCAGCGGCTTGGAGGCCGAGTACATCTCCCTCATGCGCATCAGACCCGGCATTTCATTCTCCGCGATGTCCAGGGCCTTGCGTCCCCAGGCGGCCAGGCTGATGTCAGCTGCAGGACCAAGATGGGAAGGGAGTCCCATGAGCCGCCTCATCCCACCAACCACAAAGCACTACCACTCTCACTCATCCACTTGTGGACACAAAACACTAAATTGAGAGGCTCACAGCCTTGGGAGAGAATACATTTAATCAAAGAACCACACAGGTATGTGAAAATTACAGCGCAGGTAAGTGCCCCTTAAAAAGTAGCTATGAACCTGTACATACATTCATTCCACTACCCATTCTGCTGCCACCTACCAACCTCCTCATTCCCTAAAGACTGTAGCTCCTGGTGTTCTATCTTCCAAGTCGTCATTCTCAGTGACCTTGGGCTCAACAGTTGCTTCATCTCCTTGACCATATGAAAATGCTGCTTCCCCACTACTGATGCTTCTTCCCTCTTGGAGGACACTCACCTGTGTAACTAACACTCTTGGCCTCTCTCTGCAGGATCATAGGACTTCAATACTAATCTACACCCTCTGGCTTTGATGCTATTAGTAATGAGGGTTTAATTTTGGCTTCTATCTGCCACCCCAAATGTTTCAAATTTGTCCAAGTTCTCAGACAGAAAAGGAGAATACTTCTCTCACCATCTCAATACTCTTCTAATAATCTCACCCTCTATCTCTCCCAGGCCACACGAACCCATTCTGTAGGTCAATGGTTGCAAACTTCCCTGATAAAAGAGTCATTGGGCATACTTGTAAATCTCACCGAGGAAAAAAGATTCAATAGGTCTAGGAGGAGGGTAGCGACTCCCGGTAATTTTTATCATTAGGGAAATTTGGATCCTGCCAATCACCCAAAGAGGTGGTGGGTGGGAGGGAAAGGACTGTAGAGAATTTAATAACAAAAAATAAAACTAAATCGGTCTGCCTCCTACTGTACAACTACTGTACATTCAGAGATGATATATTCCTCCCCCATGGGAGGGACTTACTCCCAGAGTGCCTCAACACACAACCCCCTTCCCCTATCACCTCTGGTCCCACCCCCACCCATCCACCTTGGCAGGCCATTACCAACGCCACTCTCTTTTGAAAGTCTTGAATTCAAGCAACCACCTCTGGCCACGTCCAACCTTTCCAATCCTCTGCCCCTCTGGAGCCCTAAAAGGGTAAGGCCAGTCAGGTCAGAACCTCTAACGTATTAATCCTACTGGTTTCCACAGTCCCTCACCATACCACCTTCCTATTCTCAACTTCTTCCACAGTTTAAGACTCCACTGTCTCCTCTGAGAACTCCTCAACAAAACTCCCACCCTGGTTAAACCCAATCTTCCACTGCACCCAAGCCAAAGAGCCCAGCGGGAGGAAAATCACAACCATTCCAAGACCAAGAATCTCAAGGGACACTCTACAGTCCTAGTACATTTTCATAGTGAAGTCATTCTTCTTTCCTACTCTATCTAAACCTCTAAAGCCTCTCCTCATCAACTAATGACCTTACTTCACAATTCATTAAGAAGAATTCAGAAGAATTCATGTTTCTACCATGGAATCCACTCTTCATCTGTAACTACACACCAAGCATTCTTTTGGTACAAGAGAGGGGTCTCTTGAGGGTGGGGCATGATCCCATGTACTCTCACCTCCTTGCAGACCTCACTACTCCAGTGTAACTGTTCTTCCCCAGGTCTTCCAAGACTGGCCTAATTCTATATCTAATGGTCAACTATCTATGTTCACGGTCTCCCTGAAGCACTGTTCCCCACTAATTTCACTTTCCTTCTGAAATCCTGTCTTTTCCTGACTTCCATGCCTGTCCTTCTGTGATTTTCTTCCTGCCTTCTAAGCACCTCTTCCTATAACTCACTCTAATGTTTGGAAACCCTCAAGGCTCCATCATCTCCCTCTTTCCAGATGAGCTCATCACATTACAAGTTTTAAATACCTTCCCTACAGCCATGACTCCTACCCAAATTCCTTCCAGCCCAAACTTTTCCCCTGAATTTAGGGGAGAACTTATCTACTCAGCATCTCTACTTGGATGCCCAGCTAGATCTATTAGGTCATGTTTGAGCCCCTGGGACTCTCTGTTCTCCCTCTCAAACTTTTACTTCCCCAATCTTCCCATTTTAGGAAATGAAACCATCATTCAACCAGCCACTCCAGCGCAAACCTTAAGATTTCTTGACTCTTCCTTCCCCCTTTAGATCCCTTCCAATCCATCTGCAACGTTCCAACACATTTCATCGCCTTGAATCACTGAAGCAGCCTCCGCACTGGTCTCCCTGCTCCCACATGCTATTCCTCCCACAGAAGCCCGAGGAAGAAGCATTTTAAAATTTAAGTTATATCACCTCCACTTTTCCAGGATAGTAAAAAACAAACAAATCTCCACTGGTTTCCCCTTACCTTTGAATAAAATCCTAACTACTGACTGCCAGCCCTTTTCCCCCACCTCTCCACCCTTTTCCCCCCTCACCAGCTGTTCAATCACACCACCTTCCTTTCAGAGGAGCTAAATTCATTCCCACCTAAGGGCTTTAATTCAAGCAGTTCTCTTAGCCTGGAAGGCTCCTCCTCAAGCACCTGATATAGTATCTGACACAGAGTAGACGCTCAACTAACACCTAGAAACAGCAAAGAACCTGGTGTATGTATTCTTGCTGGAGTAACAGAGTTCCCCAGGGTGACTCTACTGGTAGGGAGTAAGAGGAAGAGTCAGGATTTTAGTCCCAGTGAGGTGGGAAGCTCCAAAGTTTTAAGGGGAGTATCATGACCAGATCTGTCTTTTGAAAAGATGCCCTTGGTTGCTGCATGTGTCCGTGGAGCAAGAGACCAGGGAGGAAGGAGGGAGACCAGAACCGGGGAGGTGGCCAGGCAGATGGAGAAGTGCGCAGATCTCACAAAACGGAGAGAATCCCACGACACTATCCAGATGCAGGTCTGTCCTCCACTTCTCCTCCAGTCACCTTTGTATCTCCAGTGCCCTGCAGGGCCTGGCGCAGAAATTGAAAATGTCTACTGACCATTTCTGTTGTTGGAAACGATTGAGAGAGGGTCCAGGAAAGTGGCTGGCACAAGACAGGCGTAGCAAAAAAGAGACAAATGGGAACCTAGCCCAACTCCCAGCATTTGCATTTACCTATGAAGAAAGAGCCCAGAGAGGAGTTTGCCCCAAGTTCCACAGCCAGTCAACGGGGGTGGTGGGGGTGGTGGGGGTGGCCCGGGAAAGGGGTAGGGCTACAGCCAGAGGCCCTTCCCAAGGATCAAGGATCTTGGGAGGGGCCCCCTCAGTAGCAGACAATAGGCTCTGTCCTATCCTGCTAAGCTCCATCCCCTCTGCCACCAGAGGTCCCTCTAGCTAAAAATAACTTCCTCACTGGCCTCAGGACAGCCATGCCAGCCCCAGAGTTTTCCATAGGTCCTGCAACTCCAAGAGCACAAGAGGGTCTAGTGCTCTAAGTTTTGGGTTATTTGGTCCCTGGGTTGCAAAGGAATTACAGAAGTTTCAGGAACATGTACCTAAGGCAAACCAAGAGGAAGAGCCAATACCTATTTTGAGCTTCAGTTCCTTCATCTGTAAAGTAGAAATAATGATCTCCAACCTTGCTATGAGCCCTGAGGATTAAAGATGTGATGTGGGGGGCACCTGGGTGGCTCAGTCGGTTAAGCATCTGACTCTTGATTTCAGCTTGGGTCATGATTTCATGGTTCAGGAGTTCAAGCCCTGCATGGGGCTCTGTGCTAGCAGTGTGGAGCCTGATTAGGATTCTTTCTCTCTCTGCACCTTCCCTGCTCATGTTCTCTCCCTCTCTCTCTCTCAAAATAAATAAATAAACTTCAAGAAAATAAAAAGATGTGATATGGGCAAGTTCTGGTATAAAATGCCCTTTCTGATGGGCGCTTCCTCCTCTAATCCTATCCACCCAAGCTCCCCAACTTCCAAATGCAGCCTTTTCTCCTTCCACACAACCCAATGCTCTCAGTCCTGACTGGCTGATCTCTCCACAGTATGAACTCAGGCACTGAAGTGACCTTGACTTAACCTTTCTGGCTTTCGGTTGTATGGGACCAACGGTCTATTATGTCCACTTGATAAGCTACTATTTCCACAGAATCTTTGCAACTACATCCTACTAGTGCCTCAGTTTCTTCCTCTGTATCATGGGATAAAGTCCACCTTCAAAGATTATCTTGTAAACACACACAAATCAGCGGATACACTCCAAGTGCTCCATAAATACTGATGCGTTCCTCCAGGTTTAATGGTGTCTTGAATTTACTTTAAAAACTGCCAGCAGCCTGAACAGATTTGTGCTGAGAGTTCATTAGGTTTGTTCCAAGTGTGTTCACTTATACACAGCAGTGAAAAGGTGTGCAAACAAGGCCTACGGTTCAAATCCTGCTAGACCACCTCGCAGCTGTTAAGATCCTGAGCAAGGTTATCTTTATTCCTGTGTCTCAGTATACTCATCATAAAATGAGAAACAGTCCCTTCCCTAAAAAGTCGTGAGAACAAAATGAATTAATCTACAATAAAGGTAGAAGGTGGTGTCCATTCCCGGTAAATATTAACTATCAGTTTATCAACTTGATAAACTGCAAGGATTTTTCTAAGCACTCCAAGTTGCCTTCGAGATTCTCTGCACGACTGTCCCTGTTGGCCAGGAGAGTAACACCAGAGGCTGAGTAACGAACTCAAAGTACCCTGTGAGTGGACTAGTGCCGACCTCAGGCTCGCTCTCCAGGCCTCTTCTCCCACGCCTGAGGGACTCCACTGCCCTCGCCTTCCCTACAGGAGGCCCAGAGAGGAGTGGGCACTTGTCCAGGTCCACCCAGCTGGCCAAGGGGCCGATCCACACCAGCTGGCAGGATCGTGGCCTTCTGAAGTAGGTCCCAGCAGGTGCCAAACGTCCCAGGCCACTGCCAGGTGCGCGCGCCCCGCCAATTCCAGCCTCTTCCGAGCGCTACACGCCGCCAGTTGGCGGTTCCGCAGCCCGCGCCGCTGCACCGGGCCTCGCGCGGCACTCCGGGACTTGTAGTCCCTGGCCGCCTCTAACGACCCGCTCACTGCGACGTGAGAACTCCAGCCCCCAGGTGGCATCGCGCGGCCACGATCGCGCCGAGCCAGCGATTCAAGGGGTCCTGAGAACCCCGCGTGGGCCCCGGGGCCGCCTCCCCAACGAGCCCCCCAGCGAGCGCGGAGTCGACCCGGCCGGCTGCATTCCTGGAACTCACCGACTTTGTAGGGCAGTTTGTCCGACATGCTGGCAGTGCTTCCGCACAGTGATGCACACGGGCGAAGGGGGTTGCCTTGGGGTTACAGACTCGCACAGGAAGGGCGGTGCTGAGCAGGAATCTGTGCGTGGCGCCGGCGCCTTTAAATATGTCCCTCTAGTTTGCATATTCATGATCCCGCTAGAGCTGAGCGGTTCGGGGCGGGACCTAACGTGCGGGGGCGGGGCTGGAACAGACTTCGATTCCTGCCGCGGAGAAAAACCGATTTTGTCCGCGCTGGGTTTGGAAGGGAGCTCAGGGAGAGGCCGGAGGGCAAACCTGAGGCTGTTCTTTCTTTCATTCGTTCAGCCAGGAAATCCGAAGTCAAAATTGAGTGGAACTGCCGTTCTAACCAATTCACTTTCCTGAGCTGCAGTTTCCTCTTTAGTAAAATAGACCAAATGATACCTACCGCACAGATTATACATAAAGTTGCGGTATGTCAAGTACCTAGCACATCCCAGATCTTCCACCCTGCTCCCCTCCAGGTAATCACTATCCTGATTTAGTATCAGGTAAATTTGTATGCATTTTAGTACTTTTACTACATATGTGTAAATCAAACGTTTCATAGAATTCTTTCTGTATTTAAGACCTTTATATAAATGTACCATACTGTGCTTAGCCTTATGCAACTTGCTTTTTTCTGTCAATATTATATTTGTACGAGTCATGTATATGGCTTAAATGTATTTATTTTTGCTTTTGCTGCCAGATAGTATTTCATTGAATACATTCCATGATTAATTTATCTGTTTGCTCAAGTTATATACAGTCTATCCCTATTGCCTACATGGAGCAATGGACATTTCTGTACTTGTCTTAGTGTACATGCGTGGGTGTCTCTGGCGCAGAAATGTACCTAGAAGTGGAATCTATGGGCTGATATATTTGTAGTTTTCCTAGATATTGCCAAATTGCTTTGGCAATTTGGTAGTTTTACGGTTTGTCTTCCCACCAGCAGTATCCTAGAGGGCCTGTTTTTCCGCATCTCATTCACCTCTTGTCAGCCTAACAAATTTTTGTTGACCTGGTGGGTGTGAAAAATGTATCTCCCTGTGGAGATAACTGGCCACCTGAAAACCCTTTAACATCTTTCAGAGAACCCCAGCCACACCCCATTCCCCAGCTGCTGTCCATTTTCTTCCTCCCCTTCTCAGACTTTTTCAGGGTTGCCCCTTTCTGGATCTGCACTTCTACACGTCCCACTCAGTTCTCAGCTATGTGGCCTTTACCCCTGGGCTCTGCTGAAATTTCTGCCTCTGAAAGCATCAGGGATCCTGGCTAAATCCAACAGATGTGCCTCAGGGTGCATTCCCACCTCCCTGCAGCGCACACAACATGCCCTTGGCTTGCACTTTCCTGTTTCACAACGTGCCCTCGGCTTCCACTTTCCTGTTTTTCCTCCCTGTTTCCTTTCCTGTTTTTCTTGCTTACTTAGGTCCTTTTCTGACCTTAGCAACTTCCTCCTTCTCTAGTGCCCTTAAGGGCTGATGTTTCTTTTTCCTTTTACTCTGCTCTTTCCTATGCCATCTCACCCACATTTGTGGCTGTTGTGACCACTTCTATCAAGTTGGTGCATGTGTCCATAAAACACTGCCCTATGTGTAAATGAAATCATTCTGTATATATTTTTCTGCAACTTTCTTTTCTCTCAACGTTGTTTTTGAGGCATTCGTGTAGATGCTGTACTATGGTTCATTTATTTTCTGTATCATCCATTGTATGAACATACCACAATTTACTAATTCATTAAATTGTTGATGGATGGGGCGCCTGGGTAGCTCAGTCGGTTGAGCATCTGACTTATGCTCAGGTCATGATCTCATGGTTGATGAGTTTGAGCCCTGTGTAGGGTACTGTGCTAACAGCTCAGAGCCTGGAGCCTGTTTCAGATTCTGTGTGTCCCTCTCTCTCTGAACCTCCCCTGCCCACGTTGTCTGTCTGTCTGTCTCTCTCTCAGAAATAAGTAAAACATTTAAATTTTTCTTAAAAAAGAGTATAAAATTTGTAAACAGACATACACAGAACTTAAGTATAATACAGATGAATTTTGACAAATACATACATCCATGTAATCTATACTTCAGAAAGATAAAAGACTCTATGAGGATAAGTTTTTTTTAAAGTTCACATGGAATGGATGTATCACACAGGCTTTTACATTTTTTCACGATTGAACTGCCATGAGAGGCACCTGGGTGGCTCAGTCGGTTGAGCGTCCGACTTCGGCTCAGGTCATGATCTCACAGCTGTGCTGACAGCTCAGAGCCTGGAGCCTGTTTCAGATTCTGTGTCTCCCTCTTTCTCTGACCCTCCACTGCTCACGCTGCCTCTCTCTTTCCCAGAAATAAAAAATTAAAAATAAACATTAAAAAAATAGAACTGCCATGAGTTGTTCATTCATGCACAGCTTCCTATATATTTTGGATCATTCCCTAGAATTTGGAATAACCTGATCAAAGGACATAAAGCATTTTTAGGGCTTCTCCGATTTTATTGCCATATTTTCTAAATTTTTTTTTCCATATTTTCTAAATATTATCTGTGGTATCTGAGTGTATGGTACTACATGCTTACCAGCACTTATATTATCCTTATTTTTGTTGTGGGTTTGGGGTTTTTTGGGGAAGGGTTTGGTAATTTAATAGATGAAAACGATATATTGTTGAAATTTCTGTCCCATTGGAATAAAAGTTTCCTGCTCCATAATGAACCTAGTGAGAATAACCCACGGAAAGTTTCTGACAGTCTATCTGTCTGTGCATTATAGTGTGAGATACTTTATATTCCTGTTTGTTTCTTCAGAGTGATTTCCATTCCCCTTTCCCGGTCATACTTCTCTGGTGGTGATAACTTCCACTTGTTCCTGTCTCAACTTTGCTTATCAGGTCTCACACTTCATTGTTGACCCTCCTGCTGTGAACCTAAGGGAGGCATATCACCTTTCTGAGCCTTGTTTTCCTCTACTGTAAAATGGGAATGAGAGTATCAACCTAGAGGATTCAAGCTAATCAGAAAGCATTTTACCTTCACATGGATATATCATGTATTATAGGTTACAAAGCACTTAGGAGTCCATTTTCCCAAGCTGGAAAATTAGTAACTTTTTCTGTTAAACAGATACATTATATGAAATGTAAAAAATATAGAAAAGAGTAAAAAAGAAACTAAAACTAATTCAGAGAGATGACTATTCAGAAATTATGAGTATTATTTTAATAATTTTCCTCCTGGTCTCTGTTCATTACATATACATGTTTTCTATATCTGAGATCATATTGTATAGACTTTCCTTTTTTTTGGTAAGTAGGCTCCATGCCCAGCATGGAGCCCAAGTTGAGGCTGGAACTCAAGAGTTAGAGTCTTAACCGACTGAGCCACCCAGACACCCCTGTACAGACTTTCTTCTGCCTCTTTTTTTCTACCTAAAATTATCTTATCACATGAGCTAACTTCATAATACTCTCAATTTATGCCTGGTTGTATTCAAAGTCCTTTGTAAATGGCAGCTTATAAACTGTAAATAGCAGCTTAATAGTTATTAAGTTATGAGGATTAATAATTATAATTCTTTTTTAATTTTTTTGATGTTTTTTTTTATCTTTGAGAGAGAGAAAGAGACAGCATGAACAGGGGAAGGTCAGAGAGAGAGGGAGACATAGAATCCGAAGACAGGCTCCAGGCTCTGAGCTAGCTGTCAGCACAGAGCCCGACGCAGGGCTCAAATCCACGAACTGTGAGATCCTGACCTGAGCTGATCGAGCCACCCAGCGCCCCTGATAACAATAATTCTTAATAACACTATATAGAAGTAGGTTTTCCTCATATTGCAAATGAGGAAACTGGCACAGAGAGGTTAAGTAACTTTCCCTTGATTACTTGTTAACTACAAGTAGAGGAACTAGAATTCAACCCCGGTGATCAGACTCCAGAATCTGTTCTTAATTCCTATATAATGCGGTTTCTCTTATTATAGAATATTCCACTCTATGGATATAGCACAATTTATGCAGCTGGGCCTCATTGTTTCAGTTTCCCTGTTACAAGTAAGACATTAATGTGTCCTACCTCTGTTATATTCACACTCACAGAAATAAAATTGCTTGCTTAAGAAATACCGATATTTGTCAAAGTCTTGATCCAACTTGCCAAATTACCCTCCAGAAATTTGGTTCCTTCCTATTTTTGATACTCTATAAAACTGGGTATAATTATGATATTTCATATATTTTCTGGAGCACCTGGGTAGCTGTCGGTTAGGCAACTAACTCTGGATTTTGGCTCAGGTCATGATCTCACAATTTATGAGCTGAAGCCCCGCATGGGACTCTGGACTGACAGAGCAGATCCTGCTTGGGATTCGTCCTCTCTCACTGCCCCCCTCCCCCCCAACCACCTTGGGCTCTCTCTGTCTCTCAAAAGAAATAAAAACTTTTAAAAACTACTTTAAAAATTAAATTAAGACAAATACATTCTAATTTATTGAGAGAAAAAACTTGGCTATATACTCTCCAATCATAAACATTATCCCTTTTATTTTTTTTTATTTTTGAGAGGGAGACAGAGCTTGAGCAGGGGAGGGACAGAGAGAGAGGGAGACACAGAATCTGAAGCAGGCTCCAGGCTCCCAGCTATCAACACAGAGCCTGACCTGGGGGGGAGAGGGGGTGCTTGAACCCACAAGCCACAATATCATACTTGAGGCAAAATCAGATACTTATCCAGCTGAGCCACCCAGGCACCCCTGGGATTATCCTTTTTCAAATTAACTTTTTATTTTGAGATCATTATAGATTCACATGCAGTTATAAGAAATAATACAGAGTGATCTCATGGTCCCTTTACCCTGTTTCCCTCAGTGGTGACATCTTACAAAACTGCACAAAATCACAACGAAGATATTGTCACTGAGGCAGTCAAGGTACCGAACATTTTTTAAAGTTCATTTATTTTGAGAGGAGATAGCACGAGAGCAGGAGGGGCAGAGAGCAAGGGAGAGAGAATCCAAAGCAGGCTCCCACTGCCAGCGCAAAGCCCAATGTGGGGCTCATGAGATCATGCCTGAGCTGAAATTAAGAGTCATACTCTTAATCATCTGAGGCACCCGGGTACAGAGCATTTCAATCACCCAAGAATCCCTCATGTTGCCCCTCTTTGGCCACATCTACCTCTCTCCTGCTTCTATTCCCCAACCACTAATCTGTAGTCTATTTCTATAATTTTGTCATTTCAATAATGCTATATAAATGGAATCCTACACTCTATAACCTATTTGGATGGCCTTTCCCATCCAGATTCATCCAGGTTGCTGCATTTATCAATAGTTCATTCCTTTTTGTTGCTGAGTAGTATTCCTTAGTGTGGATGCACGAATTGGTTTATTTTTTTGAGAAAGAGACAGACAGAATGTGAGCAAGGAGAGGAGTGGAGAGAGAGGGAGACACTGAATCTGAAGCAGGCTCCAAGCTCCAAGCTATCAGCACAGAGCCTGATATGGGGCTCGAACCCGCAAACCATGAGATCATGACCTGAGCTGAAGTCAGATGCTCAGACAACTGAACCACCCGGGCACCTCTGTTTGTTTGCTTGTTTGTTTGTTTTTTAATCGAACAGATGATGAGTTCTGTCTTTTGCTTTTTCTGATATTAATTAACATCACGAGGTTTTTCTTCTTTGGATTGTGGTAGATTATATTGATCAGTATAAAAATATCAAATATTTTTATATTGATTTGATATACCACATATTAATGTGGTAGATTATATTGATCAGTATAAAAATATCAAATATTTTTATACTGATTTGATATACCACATATTAATGTGGTAGATTATATTGATCAATATAAAAATATCAAACCAGCTTTGTACCCTTGGAATAAGCCCCACTTGACCATGGTGTACAGTTCTTTACAATTATTGATGAATTATATTTGCTAATACAGTTTTAAGATTTTGCCCAAAAAAGGAATTTTGCATTTATATTTATGAACGATATGGAGCTGTGCTTTTCTTTGTTTGTACTGACTTTGTCTAATTTTGGTATCAAGATAATATAGTTTCATAAAATTAATTGGGAAGTATGCCCTTGTCTTTGATTTTCTGGAAGAGATTGGGTAGAATTGATATTAATTCTTCTTTAAAACTTTGATAGAATTCTTCAATGAAATCATCTAGGCCTGGAAATTTCTTTCTTGAGAGTTTTTAAATTATGAATTTAATTTTCTTAATAGTTATAGGGTTATTCAAATGACCTATGTTGAATGAACATGGTAGTTTGTGTTTTTTGAGGAGTGAGCCATCTTGCTGAAACTGAATTTATGTATATAGTGTTATTTGTAGAACTCCCTTATTATGCTTTTGGGTCTGTATGGTTGACAGTGATGTCCCTGTTTCATTCCAGATATTAGTAATTTGCCTTTTCTCTCTTTTTTCTTTGTCTGCTTTCCTAGAGGTTTGTCAATTTTATGAATCTTTTCAAAGAACTGGCCCTTGGTTTCATTGAACTTCTCTATTTTCTGTTTTCAACTCATTTCTGCTCTTTTTTATTTCCTTCCTTCTTGCTTTGGATTTATTTTGCTCTGCTTCTTGTATGTTCTTGAGGTAGGAGCTTAGATTATTGAGTTGAGACTTTTTTCCTTTCTAATATATGCATTTAGTGCTATAAATTTCCCTCTCAGCAGTGTGTTAGCACAAATTTTAACATGTTATACTGTTATTTTCATTAAGTTCTATGGAGTTTTTTTTGTTTCTTTAATTTACCTTGAGACTTCTTCTTTAACATAAAGAGTATTTACAAGGCTATTGTTTAATTTCTAAGTATTTGGATGCCTTCCCATTATCTTTCTGTTATTGATTTCTAAGTTTGACTCCATTGTGATTAAAGAACACATTCTGTAGGATTTCAGTTATTTTAAATTTGTTAAATGTTTATGACTGAGAATGTAATCAGCCATGGTATGTGTTCTTTGGGCACTGGAAATGAATGTGTGTTCTGCTGTTAGATAAGTATTCTCCAGGCATCAAGTACATATTGTGGTTGGTGATGCTACTGAGGCCTTCTGTATCCTTGCTGATTTTCTGTATCCTTGCTGATTTTCTGTCTACTTGTTCCATCAATTGTTAAGCGGTGTATTAAAATCTCCCAACTGCGGCGCCTGGGTGGCTGAGTTGGTAAAGCGTCCAACTTTAGCTCAGGTCATGATCTGGCAGTTCCTGAGTTCAGGCCCCTCATTGGGCTCTGTGCTGACAGCTTGGAGCCTGGAGCCTGCTTCAGATTTTGTGTCTCCCTCTCTCTCTGCCCTTTGCCCACTCTAGCTCTGTCTCTCTCTCTCTCAAAAATAAATAAACATTTAAATATTTTTAATAATAAAATAACAAAATAAAATCTCCCATCGATCCCAGGTTTCAGCACCAAAAAAATCCCAAAGAAACAAACCAGAAAAACCATACCAACTGTAATTATGGATTTGTCTATTTTTCCTCTCCGTTTTGTCAGTTTCGTTTTGCATATTTTGCAGCTCTGTTGTTTTGTTCATATGGATTCAGGATTGTTTTGTCATCTTGATGGACTGACCCTTTCATCTTTATACAGTGGGGGAGAAATATTTTTAAAACTCAGGGAGGGGGAGGGATTCCTTATTAGGGATTCCACCTGGGGGTGGAAACTAGGCTCCCTATAAGGTTTATGAAGGGAGGGTATGAACAGTTTTCTTTTTACATTTACTATCAGAATGATAAGAATTAAAAAGTTTGTTAACTTGGTTATCTCTTGTGGGGTTATGGGGAAGCAGGCCCCTCATACGTTGCTTTTACTGTGATTCATTGGCCCAACTTTTATGGGCAACAAGATTTCAAACACATGCCCTTTGACCAAACAGTTCCAGTTCTTTGGAATTTATCTCAATTAGCTTTTACCATAAGCACATGGTAAAAGCCAAAGATCGAAAAACAGTCTAAATGACCTTCAGTAGATTTGTTAAATAAATAACGGTACAGTTCAAATGGTGGATTACTGAGATGCTGGCACTTTTTCAAAGGGAGATATGGGGGCATCTGGGTGGCTCAGTTGGTTAAGTGCCAGACCCTTGATCTTAGCTCAGGTCTTTTTTTTTTTTTTTTTTTAATATTTTTATTTATTTCTAGAGAGAGAGAGAGACAGCGTGAGCAGGGGAGGGTCAGAGAGAGAGGGAGTCACAGACTGAAACAGGCTCCAGGCTCTGAGCTGGCAGTCAGCACAGAGCCCGACGCGGGGCTCGAACCCACGAACCGCGAGATCATGACCCAAGCGAAAGTCGGACGCTTAACCGACTAAGCCACCCAGGCGCCCCTCAGCTCAGGTCTTGATCTCAAGGTCTTGAGCTCAACCTCTCACCCCCACACCCCACCCCCTGCACTGTGCGTGAAGCATACTTAAAAAAAGGTTTTAATCTATTATGAAATGCTCAATCTTCAAGATAAAATGGTAAGTGAAGAAAAAAGAAAGCAACATACAAAACAGTGTGTCTATGTCATTATTTGTTTAAAAGAGAAAAAACACACAAGTATTTGCCAATATATATAAAAAAAATAATCAGGCTGAATATACAAACAACTAACAGCACTTCCTGGAGGGTCCCCCACCCATGCCCACTCCACTCAGGGTCATAGTATCCAAATAATTGCTGCCAGACAGGCTTTCTCCCAGCCCAGGCGCCAGCCTAGGGTTCTGGGGAGGCTGCAGGGCACCCTAAATAATAGGCAGAGACAGGCCAGACCCTGCAGCCAGCCACACTGCCTGCCCTTTGAACCTGCCCTTTGGGTGTTTGCTTTTGTAAACACTTAGATCTCTAACTTGGAGGGCGGAGAGGGGTGGAGAGGGAAGGAGTTGGCCCATTGGTTGAGCGGCCCTCTGGCTTGCCCTTATTCCAGAGTCCAGCACTTAGACTCTGAATTAATTGGAGACTGCAGGATGGGGGATTGGGGTCCAGATCCTGAAGATGTCCATTGATGGGGATGAGACAGAATAATGCAGTTCTGGGGAGACCCCTCCCACTTTCCACCCCTATCAGGGTATCTCCCCACCTCCTCAACTCCTTTCATGACCCTCCTTCCAGGCTCTCTCAGATTTGTAAATGTAACTTGGGTGGGTGTTGATGTCACTGCTGGGCATTGGAGTACAGAGCTGGGGGATTTCTTGAAGAGCTTGGAACAGCGCTTCCCCAGAACTCCCCCTCCATCATTCTCATCCTACAACGCTCTGTCAAGGATGGTGAGGCGGCCTGTGAGAGTCCCAGGAGCTGGCTGTGCCCACCCACAAACAGGCTTCTTCCCTTGGAGTAGCCCCTCAGACTCAGATTAAGGGTGTGTGCAACTATATATCATGATGTTGAAATCCTCTGATTCTGTGTCTGACCCATTATTTCCAAGAGGGTCAGGAATGTATCTGGTTTTGCGCACTGCTGTATTCCCAGTGTCCAGCTCAGTGTCTGGCACACAGAAGGCACTCAATATTTGTGGAATGAATTAATGCTCTCAGATGTTGGCCCAGGAGGCCACCTTGTGGTATCCTTGGCTTCGGCCCACAGACCTGACTATCTTCTGGGTGGGGATCAGGAGCTCTGCAAAGCTGGGTCTTTAACGTCCCCTGCTGAAGCTGGAGCCTTCCCACTTGATGTTTTCTTGGGTCAAAAAAATGTTTTCTAGACTCTGGTGCACTAGAGCCTGGGCTTCCATGATGCTTTTATTCCAACATTTACTGAGAGCTTCATCCAGGGACCCTAGTAATCCAGTGGTCTGGGATACTGCCACTGCCTTTCATTTCTTAGCTGAGTCTTTCCCTCCTGGAGAGATAGACATTGTCTAAATAATTGCACAGAGGAATGCAAAACGGACAGTTTGCTCTGAGAACTTGTAACAGCTATGCCCGGCCCAGTCTGGCCAAGGGTCAGGAAAGCTGTCCTAAAGTGAGATCTAAGGGAGGAGGAGTTCAGCAGACAAAGAGGGAGGGAAGGTGAGAGGGGGAAGGCAGCTCCTGCTAGTGAGCTGTAAAAGTCCCCTCCTGACCTGGCTACCCCTCTGCCAGCTCTGTTAGCTGGCAGTCCTGAAAGCCACCTAAGGTCAGCTTCTATCTGGTAGCCAACCTTTACTCCATACTTCCAGGAGAGGGCACCCTGCTCCTAGGTTTGGCTTCTGTCTACTGCATTCCAGCTGTCTTCTGTAGTTAGTTTATTGCTCCCTCTTGAAGAAACTAATGCTCAGAATTGTGATGGATATGGCTCGTTGTCTGTTGACTGGTTTTGAGGGCTTTTAGCCCTGGAGCCATCTACTCTGTTGACAGCGACATTCACGATAATGATACTAGTTGACATGTTTAAGTGTTTCCTATGCTCCACTCTGTACGTTAGATGCTGCAATGATACCTGTTTTACAGATTAAAAAGACAGGCTTATCATGGGCAATTGGCCCCAAATTAGGAAGCACTGATGACATCTGACCCTTGCACCCCTGCTGGTAAACACTGTGCTCTTCTGATTTCCCATCTTGCTCTTCCCTCTACCCAGCCACACGCCGGAGAGTGCCAGATGCTAGATGTGAGGAAGACACAAAGAGGAACAGTTCAATGACCCTTTCCTCTGGGGCTCCATCTTAATGAACGTGTGTGTGTGTGCACATAAATGTAGTCATATAAACCCTCACACATATTCATTCACACATATGCGTTTTTCCCACCATCACACACAGATACACACATATTCACACACTGTCACATGCTCACGTATATTCAGACAGCCATATAATTAGGTGTTAGACAAGGATTGACCTGTGCTTTAACTGCCAGAGCTCTGGGACCCACGGTTCAGCCAGTGAGCTGTGAGCTGTTTATAACACCCTTTCCTTCCTCTTCCCTTTTCTTCATTCCAGAAACATTGCTGGCTACCCACTTCAGGGCAGGCTACTGTAGAACACAGATGACTCAGACCTGGCTCCTGCCCTCAAGGAACTTTCTAGCCGTGGGGAAGAAAGACTCCTCAAGAACTGCCACATAGACCATGGATACCAGACCACATCTGAACAGAGCGACCAGAGTGGAGGGAGGGGATGGTGTAACAGCTTAGGTGCTGTGGAGGTTTCTCAAAGGAAGAGGCACCCACCTTGGTCTAGAAATAGCCAGGCAGGGAAAGCAGAAAGAGACCTGCCCTGATGTGGGGACATTGGCAAAGTCATGGCATAGTAAAAATGTGTGTGGGGGGGGGAGGGGGGTGGATAACAGCTAACATGATGACCTCTTTCAAACCCTCTGTGTAGATTATTCTGTTTAACCCCCTCAATCCTATGGGATAAAAGCCATTATTGACTGCATTCCACAGAAAAGGAAACTGCGAGGAAAACCCAGCTGGTAAGCTGCATAATCAGGATCTGAACCCAGCTCTGCCTCGTTCCAACGTGGAGGCTCATGGTGCCAGGGCTCTGCTGCTTCGGCTGTGGTCACTTCTGCTTCCCACACATATATGCCTTTCTTTTCTCCCCTTCTGGCACTAAGGAGGATGCTGACAGATGCAAAAATAGAGCATCTCCCTCCCAACTCCTCTGAGGACACTGGTGCCTCCTTTACACAATGTGCCATTCTGCCCAAGAACTTCCCAGTAGCGTGCCCTTAGAGACCACACTGCTTTGTTCTGGTTTTGGCAGACAGTTTTGCGAAGTGTGGTGTAATGCCCCTAACTCCTTCACAGAGGACTGAATGTTCAGAAAGCCTGAACTCCTCCAGGGCAGCCACCAAATCTTGGGTTGCTCCACATCCCAGCCTCCAGCTTCAGGCCTGGTCCAGCTTCCTGGAATGGTAGTCCTTGGAATGTTTGCCTAGTAGATGATGTTTCTGATATTTTGAATTAGTTGCCCCAAAAAAGTATGAAATATAAATTAGTTGCCAATTAATTTTTTTTAATGTTAATTTTTGAGAGAGACAGAGAGAGCATGAGCGGGGGAGGGGGGCAGAGAGAGAGAGGGAGACCCAGAATCTGAAGCAGGCTCCAGACTCTGAGCTGTCAGCACAGAGCCTGATGTGGGGCTCAAACCCATGAACTGCGAGATCATGACCTGAACCCAAGGTGGACGCTCAACCAACTGAGCCACCCAGGTGCCCCAGTTGCCAATTTTTTTTTTTAATTGAAGGAGTTCAAATGGAAATCCACATTTCTAGGTTCTCTTGAAAAAAAAAGATCAGATCTGTCAACTGAGTGTATATTGTCATATAGCAATGGGTGGGCAAGCCAAATGTTAACTTCCCTCTTTAAGATGGGATATAAGTTCTCCAAGCCAACATATATCTTCGCTCCTATCCTTCAGTTGTTCTGCCAGTCTGATCTCTGACTTACTTTTCTCAATAATCCAGAATCATCCCAATGAGCATTGGCTGACATTCTTATTTGCATAGTAGCCACTGACTTGCTTGCCACTATGCTAGATGTCCCCACATTTTAAGACTTCCTAAATTCCTGTGTTGATTATGATTTACCAATCTTCTAGTTGCCAACAAGGACCCTAAAATGTAAGCATTAATAATAACCCCTTAGGAGCAACTGGCTGGCTTAGTCTGTAGAGCATACAACTGTATCTCTCTCTCTCTCTCTCTTTTAATATTATTTCTTTATTTTTGAGAGAGACAGAGTGTGTGTAAGTGGGGGAAGGAGAAAGAGGGAGAGAGAATACCAACCTCAAGTACCTACACAGGGCTCAATCTCACCACCATGATTTCATGACCTGAGCCAAAATCAAGGGTCAGATGCTCAACCAGTTGAGGCAACCAGGTGGCCCTAGAGGAAGCAGCTCTTGATTTCAAGGTTGTGAGTTTGACCCCCACATTGGATGTAGAGATTACTTAAAAAAAAAAATCTTTATTTAAAAAATATATAACCCTGGGGATGCCTGGATGGTTCAGTCGGTTGGGCGTCTGACTCTTGGTTTCATCTCAGGTCATGATCTTGTAGTTCATGGGTTTGAGCCCTATGTTAGGCTCTGTGCTATGTGGAGCCTGCTTGGGATTCTCTCCCTTCCCCTCTCTCTACCCTCCCTCCCCACTCACATACACATGAGTGTGCTCTCTCTCTTTCTCTCTCTCAAAATAAATAAGTAAACTTTAAATATATAGATATAAACTCGAGCTTACAGGATGGATCCTTATAGCTTTCTTTTTTTTAACGTTTTATTTATTTTTGAGAGAGCACAAGAAGGAGATGGGCAGAGAGAGAGGGACAGAGGATTCGAAGCAGGCTTTGCACTAACAGCAGTGGAGCCTGATGTGGGGCTTGAACTCACAAACTGTGACATCATGACCTAAGCTGAAGTCAGACGCTCAACTGACTGAGCCACGTAGGTGCCCCCTTGTAGCTTCGTTTTGAGGTGGGCAGGGCTGGAATTGTTACACATTTGACAGAAGAGGAAACAGGGATGAGTGCTTGCCTGAAGCATCACAGAGTCATCAGCAAACAAGTGCCTGGGGCTTGAATAGCTCACACAGAGAGGGAGTTTGATGTGCCAGGGGTCATGTGGTATGAGGATCAGATGATGAGGATTGTGCTCTGAGATCCTGGATCTCTTGGGAGTAGAGCTTGGCATCACTACCCTATGGTGGTCTGAGGCTAAATGTGGATAATTTTCTGCCCTGGCATCCTGTTATCTATCACTGTGTATCATCAATGTGTAACAAATCACCCATGCTTAGTAGCATAAAACAACAATCATTTATTATTATCTTTTGGTTTGGGGAGTTGATTGAACTCAGCTGGGCAGTTCTTGCTCTTGATATCTTCTGTGGTTGCAGTTAGATAGTGGCTGGACTGGTGCCATTTTGAAGGCTTACTCACACACATGGCTGTCACTTGATGCTAGCTGTCAGCAGGAAACCTGCACACGGCCTCTCTGTGTGTCCCGGGCTTCCTTCTAGGATGGTAGCTGGATTCCAATGGTGAATGTCCCAAGAGAGAGCAATGTGGAAATTGTGTCACCTTTTATTTTTTTAATTATTCTTTTTTTTAAGTTTACTTATTTTGAGAGAGAATGTGTGTGAGTGAACAGGGGAGGGACAGAGAGAGAATCCAAAACAGGCTATATGCTGCCAGTGTGGAGCCCCTAACACAGGGCTCAGTCTCAGGAATGAGGAAACCATGACCTGAGCTGAAGTCAGAAGTTGGACACTTCTCTGATTGAGCCACCCAGGTGCCCCAATTATTCTTTAGAAACATTTTTTTCTAGCTTTATGGAGATAAAATTTGCATAGAACATTGTGTAAGTTTAAAGTATAATGTGGGGGTGCCTAGATGTCTCATTTGGAGGTACATGAGACTCTTGATCTTGGACTTGTGAGTTCGAGCCCTATGTTAGGTATAGAGATTACTTACTAAAAATAAATAATAAATAAACTTTTAAAATATACAAAGTATACAATGTGATCATTTGATAAACATATATGTTATGAAATGATGACCCCAATAATAAGGTTAGTTAACTATTTGGTTACCATTCACCTCACATAATTGTCAGTAATTATTTTGCTATGGTGGTAATGGTGGTGATGAGAACCTTTAAGACCTATTCTCTTAAGAGCTTTCAAGTATACAATACAGCATTGTTAACTATAGTCACCATCTTGTACATTAGATCCCAGAACTTAATTCATCTTCTAACTGAAGTTTGTACCCTTTGACCAACATTTCCCCATTTCCCCCACCCCAGCCCCTGGCAACCACCAATCTACTCTCATTTTCTATGAGTTTGGCTTCTTGAGATTCCACACACAAGTAAGATGTGCAGTATTTGCCTTTCTCTATCTGACTTATTTCACTTATAATGCTCTCAAGTCCATCCATGTTGTCCCAAATGGCAAGATTTCCTTCTTTTTTGTGGCTGAATCATATTCTATTATGTGAGGAAAAGTGGCATATTGTTTCTTTATCCATTCATCAATTTGTGAACATGCGGGTGTTTCCATATCTTGACTATTGTATGTTATCACCTTTTATAATCTAGTCTTGGAATTTATATTGGCATCACTTCCACCATACTGTTATTTGAAGCAATCACAAAGACCCACCCAAGTTCTAGAGAAGGGCCATACACTCTGCCATTTGATTGGAGAGTAGCAAGGTTCTCTTTATTTTATTTTTGAGAGGAAGAGGGAGACAGCATGAGTGGGGAAGGGGCAAAAGGAGAGAGACAGAGAATTCGAAGCAGGCTCCAGACTCTGAGCTTGTCAGCACAGAGCCCAATGCAGGGCTCTAATTTGTGAACCATGAGATCATGACTTGAGCTGAAGTCGGATGCTTGGCCAACTGAGGAGAGTGGCAAGGTTCTAGAAGAGCAGGAGAAATAGGAGATATTGATGTCATCATTTTTGATGTGATCATCTTTGAAAAATATACTCCACCACACCAGGAGGAGGGTAGCTCTGGAGTCAGATGTCTGTGTTAGAATCCCAGTTGTACTCTCATGGCTCTGAGTTTCTGTTTCCTCATCTGTCAAATGGGACTAATAATAGCACCTATTTCATGTGATTGCTGTGAGGATTGAATGAGACAGGGTCCCAAAGTACAAAGTAACTGGCACATGGCCAGTGCTTAGTTGTTCTCACTATTGTTGGGACAGGTCATCATGCTAAGCTCTGACGAGTATGAGTCACCTTGCCAGGCCACTGCCTGGTTTTGTGTGTGTGTGAGGAAGCCTGGAAGTATATTCAAAGATGTGTGTGCAAGTGGGTCTGTGTACACATGCCCAGAGGAGTTGAATGAGTGAGTGTATGTGTGTGTCCGTGTGAGTACTTATCGAGGTGGGAACTTGGGCAGAGTCCTGTCTGTGCACCTGAGGACGCATGTAAGGCTGTGGGTGTGTGTGAGTATGAGGGACAGGGGAGAGAGAATGACCAAGCCTGAGTGTGTGTCCACAGCTGTGCACAACTAGTACTGGATGTGTTAAGCTGAGGCATCAAAGTCCACAAGAATGTGGGATATGGCCAAGTGTTAGATTGTGTGTATATATGTGCATGAGTGTGTGTGTTTGCCAAAAGGTGTCTGTCCATGTGTGATGCTTGGAAAAAATGAGAAAATATAGAAACAAAGAATGCTTTCAAACCTTCTCAGGAATGTTTGAATCAAATGAACCCTTGGGAACTGTGGCCTGATGGAAAGACAAGGCACACCAGGTGGAGAGGCAGGGAGAAAGGCTTTTCTGAGGTTCATAATCACACTTGGGCTGAGAGCCAGGGGCCCTGTTAGGGCCAATAGCTTCCCACACACGGTTGCCTTTTCAGCATGGAGGACAGCTCCACATCTGGGCCCTCCTCCTCGTCATCCCTATTGCTATTAGAAGATAATTTGTTAATTCATTCAAATACATTTTTTTAGTCAACTAGTTTATTCTTTAAGATTTTATATTTTATTTTATTTTACTTCATTTCATTTCATTTCATTTCATTTCATTTCATTTTAGGGAGGGAGGGACAGAAGGAGAGAGGGAGAGAAAGAATCTTAAGGAGACTCTACACTGACTATGGAGCCTGATCACACAACCATGAGATCATGACATGAGCTGAAACTGAGAGTCGATACTTAACCAACTGGGCCACCCAGGTACCTCTTAAGTTTTTATTTTAATTCCAATTGGTTAACATATAAAATATGGAACATTTTTCAGGGTGCCTAGATGGCTCAGTCAGTTAAGTGTCCAACTTTGGCTCAGGTCATGATCTTGTGGTCCGTGAGTTCCAGCCCTGAATTGGGCTCTGTGCTGACAGGTCAGAGCCTAGAGCCTGCTTTGGATTTTGTGTCTCCCTCTCTCTCTCCGCCACTCTCCCGCTCATACTCTGTCTCTCTTCCTCAAAAATAAATAAACATTAAAAGGTTTTTTTTAAGAATATGGAACATTTCACAAATTTGTGTGTCATCCTTGTACAGGGGCCATGCTAATCCTCTGAGTATCATTACAGCTTTAGCATATGTGCTTCCGAAGCAAGTCATTCATTCAAATATTTATTGAACACCTAATATGGGCCAGGAACTATGCTGGAGGCTGGGGATAAAGCAATGAACAAAGCCCCTATCCTAGAGGAGCTCATGTCCTAGTTGGTTGAGGTATTATATCCATAAACCATAACCATATATCACGGACAAATGTCACATCAAGTGGTGGTAAATGCCATGAAGAAAAATCAGAGGGATGGGTGTGACTCGGGAAGAGAGAGATACTCTAGAGAGAAGGTCAGGGAGACCTCTTGAGCAGAGAACTGAGTGTCTGGGGGAAGACATTTTGGGCAGAGGCAACAGCAAGCACCTTGGATGAGAATGTGCCTGGTATATCCCAGGATCAATGAGGAGGTCAAGGAGGTTTCAGTGAAATGAATTAGGGGCAGAGGGGAAGAAACTGGGTCATAAAGCTGCCAGGAGATGGGGAACCATGAGCTTCAGCAGGGGAGGCCGACTCTCCTTCCTCTCCTTTGCCTTCTCCACCACCCTCACTTGTTCCTTTCCTGCCGCTGCTGTGTCAATTTACCGTGGAATGGTGACCTAAAACAACTGAAATGTATTGTCTCAGATTATGGAGACCAGAGTCCCAAATCAAAGTGTCAGCAGGGCCACATTTTCTCCCAAAGGCTCTAGGGAATAATCTTTTTTTTGCCTCTTCCAGCTTCTACTGGCTCTGGGAGTTCACTGGTTTATGGCCATATCGCTCCAATCTCTGTCTCCATCTTTGTGTGGCCTCTTCTTCTCCCTCTGTCTCTTGTCTCTTCTCTTCTCTTCTGAGGATGCTTGTCATTGGATTTAGGATTTAAGCTCATCTCAAAGTCGTTAACTGAACTGCACTTGCAAAGACCCTTTTCCCAAGTAAGGCCACAATCACAGGTTCTGGAGTTAGGATGTGGGTATATCTCTTGAGAAATGCAGTGTCTAACCCACTGCACTTCATTCATCCAGGATCTAAGGCAGAGGCAAGTAGGGTCTCTGTGGCTCTCGGTTTCCACCTTTGTAAAAGTGGATGATAGCATAGTCCTAGAGTGATCAGGAAGGAAAGATGGTGTCGTGGATTTAAAAAAAGTGTTCTAACAGAAATGCTGAGGCATAGGAGCACATGTACCCCAATGTTCATAGCAGCACTCTCCACAATAGCTAAAACATGGAAAGAGCCTAAGTGTCCATCAACAGATGAATGGATCAAGAAGATGTGGTTTATCTATACCATGGAATACTACATGGCAATGAGAAACAATGAAATCTGGCCATGTGTAGCAACATGGATGGACCTTGAGGGTGTTATGCTGAGCGAAATAAGTCAGGCAGAGAAGGACAAATATCATATGTGTGCACGTATAGGAGGATTAGGAGGAACTTGACGGAGGAACAAAGGGGAGAAGAAGGGGGGAAATGGTGGGGGAGAGGGAGAGAGGCAAACCATGAGAGACTCTTGAATGCTGACAAAAACTGAGGACTGATGGATGTGGGGGGGAGGAGGGATGGGCATGGAGGAGGACACTTGTGGGGATGAGCACTGGGTGTTATGTGGAAACTAATTTGACAATAAACTATTTGTAAAAAAATTAAAAAAAATAAAAAAAGTGTTCTATAGTGCCCCACACGTGTAGGTGCTCAATTTTGAATTATTATTTAGGGGATGTCCCCCATAAAATTAGTCACTTTATCAAGTTTCTTGAGCTTCTATTGAGTGTAGAGCCTCTACTAGGCACCATGGGAGTCAAAAAGGAAGGGGCAGACCCAACATCAGATCCCCCTCCCGAGGCTGCTCTGGTTGGCAGAGAGTACCTGCCACCCTCACCCTTTGTGATAGTTAATTTTATGTGTCAACTTGGTTAGGCTGCAGGGTGTCCAAAGTAAGCATTATTTCTGGGTGCCTCTGTGCTTTTTTTGGATGAGATTAGCATTTGGATCAGCAGACTCAGTAAGGTAGAAGGTCCTCCCCAATGTGGGTGGGAACCATCCAATCCATTGAGAGCCTGAATAGAACAAAAGGCAGAGGAAAGCAGCATTTGTTCATTTCCTGACTTCTTGTTGAGCTGGGACATTGATCTTCTCCTGCCCTTGAACTAAATTACACATTCAGCTTTCCTGGGTCTCCAGGTTGAAGATCATGAGATCTTCTTAGTTTCCATAATTATGTGAGCCAATTCTTCAAGATAAATTTCTCTTTTTTTAACATGAATGAATCTCAGATACTATGCTTAGTGAGAAGCCAAGTAAAAAAGAGCAAATTTGCTCTTGAACAGGCAAAACTAATTTATGTTTACAGAAACTAGAATTGGTTGTTACTTGGGGCACCTGGTAGCTCAGTCAGTTATGTGTCCTACTCTGGATTTCAGCTCAGGTCATGATCTTGTGGTTCGTGAGTTCAGGCCCCGCATCAGGCTCTACACTGGCAGTGTGGAGGCTGCTTGGGATTGTCTCCCTCTCCATCTCTCAGCTCCTCCCCAGCACATTCTTTCTCTCTCTCTTTCAAAAAAATAAACTCTTTGAAATTTAAAATTAAAATTTAAAAAGAAAGAAAGAAAAAATAGTAGTTACTTTGGCAGAGGGATTGAGGACTCTCAACTAGGAAGGGACATGAAGGAGCCCATCTAGTGGTCTGGAAATAGTGTGGGTAGAGGTTACATGGGTTTAACAAAAGTAAAAATGCATGAAGCCAGACGCTTAGGTGAGTTTTATTTACTTACCTGTTTGTATATCACAATCACAATTTAACAAGACTGCCAGTACCAAATGTTGACAAGGATGAGGAGTACCAGGATTTCTCATGCTTTGCTGGTAGGGGAGGAGTAAATAGCTATAACCTCTCTGGTGACCCATTTGGCAATAACTTGCAAAGTTGAAGTTGTGTGTGCCCTTTGACCCACCAATTCCATTCGCAAGTCTATATCTGAGAAAATATCACACGTATACAAGAAGACATGTACAATATTGTTTATTGCATCCTTGTTTATAAATGCAAAATATTAGAGGCGACCTGAAGTGGGATACCCGGTTGGTCAGTTAGTTAAACATCTGACTCTTGGTTTCGGTTCTGGTCATGATCTCATGGTTCGTGAGATCAAGCCCCATATTGGGCTCAGCCTGATGGCACAGAGCCTACTTGGGATTCTCTCTCTCCACTCTCTCTGTCCCTCCCCTGATCATACTCTCTTTCTGTCTCAAAATAAATAAACATAAAAAAAAAAAAGAAGCAGCCTGAAGGTTTGTCAACAGAATAATAACATGTGGTCCAGTCATATAATGTAACTATACATACCAGTTGGGTTAGAGAGAAGAGGTAGAGAATCATAGGTAGTATCTCTAGGGGACTCAAAGATCAGGTCCAGGGGTGCCTGAGTAACTCAGCTGGTTAAGTGTCCTACTCTTTATTTCAATTGAGGTCATGACCTCACAGTTGTGAAATTGAATCCTGTGTCAGGCTCTGTGTTGAGTGTAGAGCCTGCTTGGGATTCTCTTCTCTCTCTGTCCCTCCCCTGTGCTCGCTTTCATACACACACTCTCTCAGAATAAATAAATAAACACTTTTCATAAATAAATAAGCAAAATGATAGGATATAAAAAAAAGATCAAGTCCATCCTCTATTTTAGACATAATGAGACTGATGCCCATAGAGGCTGACTGATTTGTCCAAGGCCACACAGCAAATTAACGAACAAGTCAGATTAGGCCCTGGGTTTTCTTACTCCCAATCCAGTACTCCTCTCTACAGGTAGAAAAGGATATTACTTATAATCTCTGTTCAGGGAACTTCCTTGGGGGCCTGAAGCAGCCCCAAACATGGGGAAGTAAGCACAATCGTGTTTTGGATGTAGAGACACTCTGCCCGCAAAGATGGCCTATGACCAGTTCAAGGTCCAGCTGCCTCATCACAAATCTTATGAAATTCACCACTTCTCTAAGACCAGGCCAGGATTTCTCAGGGGCCCTTAGCAGGTGCTACAACCAAAGGGAGTTGGGGAAGAGTGAAGATATGGTGCCAGACTTCCATGAAAAGTCTCATCCCATCAGGATCTATATTCTCTTTCTGCCCTGGGCCCACCCCTGCCCTGCCTGTAACACTCCTGCACTCAGCCATCCCATCATGCATTGCTGCTTCAGGCTTCCCCATCCCTGGTCCCTCCCATTAAGGTCCCCATCTTAGATGTTTCCTCTGAACTTCCTCTGATCTTCCTAGAATGTTTCCTTTCAGGGCCTCTGGACAAGAGTAAATGAGGGGCCCTGAATTGAGGTTGACTTTACTTGATGGAATGATTCTTTGTAAAATTTGTCCAGAGAGATATCCTAATCTTCACAGAGGTGTCATTATGGTGGCCTTGTCTCCCCTCCTGAGCCTTCAGAAAGAGTACCACTTCCCCTACCATCCTCTCAAGCAGAGGCCTCTAATGTCCTGTCATCTCCATGCATCTCAGAACCGTCTCCACTCCTTAGTGTTCCTTGCACATTGTTGCTTCGATTTAACTGTCTGAGCCTCTCTTTCCTCAGTTGCAGAATGGAGATGGTCAAAGTATTGCCAAAGAATGCTTTTGGTTGCAAGTAATAGAAAACCTGACCAACAGTAGGTTAGGGGACTTTGTCTTATAGGAAGTCTTGACACAGGGAGCTGCTTGTGTTGTTTCACTGGCTTAATGATGTCATATCCAGTGGCTCTGTGAGTCTGTTGGCCTTTCCCTCATGTTGTAGCCTCATGGAATATGTTGTTTCGTAGATGACATCATGTCCATATTCCAGTTAGAAGTACAAAGAAAAGCAAAGGAATGAAGGATGATCAACCTGAGTCTCTTCTTGGAAAGTTTATGTCACAGTGCCCTCTTTAGCTAGAAGGTAGCTAGATATCGATTAAATTAGTCACTAGCAAACAGTATCCACACATCACATCAGCCTCTCCGGGATGATATGAGGATTACAAGAGCATAGTGCCACCAGAACAGCTAAAATGTAAAAGGCTGACAATATCAAGTGTTGATAAGAATGTGGAGCAGCTAGAACTCTCATACATTGTTGGTAGGAGAGTAAATCGGTACACCCCCTTTGGAAAACTATTTGGCAATGTATACTGAAGCTAAATATACATCTGGATTATGGTTCAGCAACACCCCTAGGTTTATATGTCCAAGAGGAGTAAATAAATACATCTACCAAAAGGCATGTACATGAGTGTTCATGGCAGCCTTCTTCTCTGAAAGCAATCCCGGTGCCTGTCCACAGCAGAACAGATCAACTGTGGGCTATTTATATAACAGGACACTGTGAGGTGCCTGGGTGGCTTAGTCGGTTAAGTGCCTGAATTCAGTTCAGATCATGCTCAAGGTTTGTGAGTTCGAGGCCCACATTGGGCTCTCTGCTGTCAGTGAAGAGCTGGCTTAGGATTTTCTGTCTCTCTCTCTCTCTCTCTCTCTGCCCCCGCCCCCTCCCACTCTCCCTCTCTCAAAAATAAATAAACATTTAAAGTTTTTAAAAATTAAAAAAATAAATTAAAAAAACCCAATGGGTTACTGCAAAATGAAAAGAGAGAGCGAGAGGTAGGGGTGCCTGGGTGACTTAATCGATTAAGTGTCCAACTTTGTCTGAAGTCATGATCTCACGGTCTGTGAGTTTGAGCCCTGTTTTGGGCTCTGTTATGATGCTCAGAGCCTGGAACCTGCTTCTGTTTCTATGTCTCCCTCCCTCTCTCTCTGCCTCTCCCCACCACTTGTACTCTGTCTCTCAAAAATAAATAAACATTAAAAAAAATTTTTTTTTTAAAGAGGGAGAAAGAAGAGGAAGAGAGGGAGAAACTAATACCCTCAACAGTATGACTTGTTCAAAGTCATGCTGCAAAGGCAGGCTTCAAGCCCAGGTATGGTGACTTCAAATCCTGTGCTTCTTAGAGGAAACAGGATCTCCAACCAGTAGGAATGTAAATTAGGAAAACCTTCTTAGGGAGGTTTGGCAGGATCATTATTAAAAATGTAATGGCCTTTGATTCAGCAAGCTCACCATCACAACCTACCCTAGGACACATATCTGTGTGGACAGAAAGAGGCATATGCAATGATATTCACTTTAGCATTGTTTGTAATGTGGGAAAATAGGAAACAATGCAAATATTCACCAATACAGTACTGAGGTGAGCTGTTGCATTTAGAAAGTCTTTTAGGAGTGCAGGGGGTAAACGTGTGGACTCTCAGTTCAAGTCTGGCTTATTCATTTTGATAATATACTTACCCTCTCTAGGCCTTCACTTTCTTTCTTTAATACTTTTTTTTAAAGTAAGTTCTACGCCCAATGTGAGGCTTGAACTCACAACCCTGAGATCAAGAGTCACACACCCTACCGACTCAGTCAGCCAAGTGCCCCACATTCTTTGCATTTTAAAGGTAAAGAAAGTGGGGTGCCTGGCTGACTGAGTCAGTAGAGAGTGTGACTCTTGATCTCAGGGCTGTGAGTTTGACCCCCACATTAGGCGTAGAGATTACTTAAAAAAAATAAAATGGCACCTGGATGGCTCAGTCAGCTGAGGATCCGACTCTTGATTTTGGCTCAAGTCATGAGCTCACCAGTCATGGGATTGAGCCCCGCTTCTAGCTCCACAGAGCCTGCTTGGGATTCTCTCTTTCCCTCTCTCTCTCTTTCTCTCTCTGCTCTACCCTGCTTACATGTGCAAACATGCACATGCATTCTCTCTCTCAAAATAAATAAAACTTAAAAAAATAAAATATTTAAATAAATAGATTGATTAACTAATTAATTTTAAAAATGGAAAGATAGGGGCGCCTGGGTGGCTTAGTCGGTTAAGCGTCCGACTTTCACTTAGGTCATGATCTCGCGGTTCGTGGGTTCTAGCCCCACGTCGGGCTCTGTGCTGACTGCCAGCTCAGAGCCTGGAGCCTATTTCAGAGTCTGTATCTCCCTCTCTCTCTGACCCTCCCCTGCTCACGCTCTCTCTCTCCTAGAAATAAATAATAAAAATATTTTAAAAAAAAAAAATGGAAAGATAGCTTGTGACCAGAGGCTGTCAGGCTGAAATGAGATACACACATGAAGCACAGAGGGAGGATGGGGCCTGGTCCCTCGGAGGCACCTGAGCATATTTTCACAGCATACACACTATGGAATAAAAGAGTTAAAGAGAAGTAGGACATCTCTGGGTACTTAATAGGAAAGAAATTTCTTTTTTTCTCTTACAATTTTTTAAATGTTTATTTTGGAGAGAGAGACAGAGTGTGACTGGGGGAGGGGCAGAGAAAGAGGGAAACAGAACTCGAACCAGGCTCCAGGCACTGAGCTGTCAGCACAGAACTTGACATGGGGCTTGAACTCACAAACCATGAGATCATCACCTGAGCCAAAGTCGGATGCTTAACTGACTCAGCCACCCAGGTGCCCCACAGAAATGAATTTTTAAGTCCTAGGCTGAAGTAGGAAAAACTAGTTACAGAACAACATGACCCCCTTGGACAGAAAATTTATTTTTTTTAAGTTTATTTATTTTGAGAGAGAGAGAGTGAACACTCTTGCAGCTGGGGAGGGGCAGAAAGAGAGAGAGGGAAAGAGAGAATCTGAAACAGTCTCCATGCTGTCGGCCCAGAGCCTGACACAGGGCTAGATCTCAGAAACCTGTGAAATCATGACCTGAGTCGAAAATTAAGAGTCCATCGCTCAACCGACTGAGCCTATCAGGTGCCCCAAAATGATATTTTTCTATATGTTTATGCCACAAATCCATAAAAAACAAGATCTGGCAGGATATGGACCATATGTGTGACCGTGTTACCTCTCGGGCAAAGGAAGAATTTTGCTGTTTTACCCCTGGGCTCTGCCACTTACTAGCTATGTGATCTTGGGCAAGTTATCGTGCCTCTCTGTGCCTCAGTTTCCCCAGAGTACACTAGTAGCTACCTGATAAATGGTTGTAAGGATTAAATGAATTAATACACATGAATCACCTAGAATAGTGCTTGTAACACTGTAAGACAACTGTTAGTGTTTACTTGTGAAATTAAATTTTTCATTCTTCTGTGCCCTTTCACTGTGCTAAAACTTCTCTGTCTTGATCAGAAGTGGGGGACAGCTAGCCCCTCACAATTCCTTCAGGTCTTATGCAGAGGAGAAGCTTGAAAAAGTTTGAAGGGTTGTACTGAAGACACAGGGTTAAGACAAAGACAGCAGGGTAAGGACAGGCCTGTGGGTAGTGGGAAGGAGTGGGCGCGGAGGTGGGGGAGCGGAGGAGAGGATGCAGCAGAGCCCAGGCTCCAAGAACAGGGCCCGATGACCATATTTCATCCAATCTAAGATCCATCATTGTAATATGCACCATTATTTTATATAGCACATAAAATAGTTAACATATTTATATATGAGGTACATATTCACATGTACCTCAACTATTACATGCATCCCGGTTTCAAAGATATTAAAAGGCAAACAGATGTGCATTGTAGAATCATTAAAATGTGGGTCATGAAAGATTATAATGTCCTCACCTCAACATTTTTAATATCCCACTAAACTAAGTATAACAGAATTTAATATCCCACTAAAATAAGTACAACAGAATTTTCCCCTGTGATGATTACTTTCAAGTTTTTGAGGGGGAAATAGTAAATGTCAAATTCTTTCCTTAAAACGTATCTCATCTCTAGTCTTCTTTATTCCCTTGCATGGGCTGAGTCAGCCTGTTGGGTGACCCAGGCCTGCCCTGGGGGAGGGGGTGAAGCCATACAACTGAGTTCTTTGAGCCTCCCCCTTGCCCTGAGGGCAGCAGCAGCTGGAATTGGGCCCGGCTTTATGGGGGAACAATGGTGCCAGCCAGATGCGGGTGAAGCAGGGCTGAGCAGCCTGGCCTAGCCTGGCCCGGGTCCAAAAAAGTGACCTTGTACCTAAGTGGTCCACTCCGTTTGGGCAAAGGTCTGAGAGATCCAGGGAAAGTGGACAGGGGATCCCCTCAACATTCCTAATGAACGACTCTTGGATGAAATCCCAGAATCTCTTAGCCAGGGACTGTAGGGCCCACGGGATAAATTATCCCACTGTAGAGATAGGAAATCAAAGGCCTCAAAGGGGCTGAAACTTACTCCAGGTTGCACAGTAGGTCAGAGGCAAACCTGAAGCCAGAATCCAGGTTCTCTCTGACTCACTGAGTCCACTGTCGAGTGATGATTTGTACAATCCTTTATAAACATGCCCAGGTCATGTTGTTTTGACAGTGTCTGTCTGACACATCGGATGAAGTGTCTGACTCACCTGATCATTGAAATGAGATCCACATGAGTAAGAATATCTCCAGGACAAGGGAGATCTGTGGGCACCTGCCTGCCTCTACTCCTTCAAGCCAATCTTTATTGTAACATAGTAACTGTCTGGGTTCAAAGCTCACCTCTAATACTTTCCATTTGCACCATCTTGGGTAAATTACTTTGCCACTGTGGTAGCTAGCCTCCATCATGGCCCTCAGTTGTTTTCACCTCCTGATATCCAGTGTATACTCAGTCCCCTCCTACAATGACTAGGGCTGACCTGTGTTACCATTAGGATATTACAGAAATGACAGTGTGACCTCTGAGGCTAAGTCGGAAAATACATTTCAGCTTCCACTTTGTTCTCTTGGATTGGTTGCTCTAGGAGAAGTCAGCTGCCATGCTGCCAGTACACTCAAGCATCCCAATAGAGATCCACATGGCAAATAACTGATATCCCATTGGCAACTGCCAACCGATTTGCCAGCCCTGTTCATGAGTCATCTTGGAACTGGATCCTCCAGCCCTAGTCAAGCTTTAAGATGATTGTAGCCCTGGTTTTCGGCTTGCCTAGAATCTCATGGAGTGCCCCAGGCTAGAATCAGTTAATTTGCTCTTAAATTCCTGACCCACAGAAAATATGTGAGGTAATAAATGATTATTGTAGTTTTAAGCTGTTAAGCTTTAGAGTAATTTGTTATGCAGCAGTACATAAGGAGTACAGTCACCCTTTCCCTCCCTTTCCTCATCTTTGAAATGGAGATGACAATAGGACCTGTTTTGGGGATGCCTGAGTGGCTCAGTCAGTTGAACATCCATTGGACTCAGGTCATGAGCGTTTCAGCTCAGGTCATGATCTCACGGTTTGTGAAGAGCTCTGTGCTCTCAGTGCAGAGCCTGCTTGAGATTTTCTCTCTCTTTCTCTCTGCCCCTCCCCCGATCTCTCTCTCTCTCTCTCTCTTTCTCTCTCAAAAATAAATAAATAAACATTAAAAAAAAATAGTACCTCCTTCAGAGAATCAAGTGAGGATTTAAAAGAAGATTGCCTGGGAAGGGTCTGGCTCCTAGCAAATGCTCATAGATAGGAGCCAATAATACTGTATTTACAGTCTTTATTAATTGAAAGCAGAGATGAAGTACTGTGTGAGGAGGAGAGCCAGGAGGGAGGATGAAGTAGCAACACCCACTATCTTTTGATTTTCTGGACAATTAAGTTCTGACTCTATACTCCCATATCCTCTCCTGAGACAGAGACAAAAGTCCTATGGGAAGCTCAGTCTCCTTAGGAGGCAGAGGAGAACCATCCATTCCTCTTACAAGCTCAGTCTCCACCATCCCCACCTCTGGAGCTTATCAAGTAATTTCTTGCTCATCTGCTAGGAGGCCCTATCAACAGAATTCGCTTTATTTCAGTGCTTTCCAGGATATTCCCCTACCACTGGTAGCCACACCACTAAGGATTGCTTTGCTTCTTAATGAATCTCTGAGAACCAAGTTTAAATTTTAACTCTGCTATTGATTTGCCTTTTGTCAAGTCACTCAACCTCTTAAGCCCCATTTCCTCATTTGCCAAACAGACTTTTGCCTCAGGTCTGTTGTGGAAGAAAAATGAAGCAAGACAATGAGATATGAATGCTTTAAGTGGAAATAGTAAACTATAAATGCCCCCAAGTCTGTCAGGTGCTGCCCAGCTCCCCACTCCGCCCCATTCTCCCCATAGGAGGGCCACTGAATTCTCACATGTAGGCTCTGGTCTTGCTCTGGGCTTGAGACCCAACCTTGTTTTTTAATCAGGGGATTTCAAAGAGATTTGATTTCTTTAATCAGGGGCTCAGCTCTGAGTTGAAAATGTGCCCTGTATCGGGGCGCCTGGATGACTTAGTCGGTTAAGCGTCCGACTTTCGCTCAGGTCATGATCTCGCTGTTCGTGGGTTTGAGCCCCGCGTCGGGCTCTGTGCTGACTGCCAGCTCGGAGCCTGGAGCCTGTTTCAGTCTGTGACTCCCTCTCTCTCTGACCCTCCCCTGCTCATGCTGTCTCTCTCTCTCTCTCCTAGAAATAAATAAAACATTTAAAAAGAAAAAAAAAAGAAAAGAAAATGTGCCCTGTACCATGTTCTCCATGTCACAGTATAGAATATTGGCCTTAAATTTGGATGTGCATTAGAAGCAGCCTGAGCAGTAAAGGTTGACACCTGGACCCCACCTCCAGAGATTTAGATTTAGTTATCTAGGGTGTGGCTTGGACATTGGGATTTTTAAAAGCTCCCCTACCTCACTCCCCTGAATGAAACAATTGTTTTCAAGACATTGGACATCAGATCATAAAGGACAGTGATCTCCACGAGACTGGAAATTAGTGAGGTGGGACCTATGATATCCCCAAATTACTGCCCTGAGAGAGAGTTTTCAGGCTTATATGGTGCAGGGAGGGGGGATCCATATGGAGCCCAACAGCCTCTGAGTTGGGGAGACAGAGCTGAGATTCTGGGAAGACCAATGAGACTAGAGTTTGCAGAGCACCAGAAAGGAAAGAGAGGACTCTGGAGATCTACTTGAGTATTCAGCCGAGTACTCACTAGCACATGCTTGTGAAGAAACTATCCAAGGACAAGGAAAGAATTAGACAATCGGATTAGAGGTAACAGTGTTCAGTGCTCACGGAGGCCTGAGAATAGTGCCTGTTTCCACCGGCCAGAATGGCAAGGCTCATGATTCATAGGGCATTCAGTAGAATATACAGAAGGGTATTGCCTCAGCGTGGAGAAAAAAATTAGTCCTAGACTAAGCACTGCTTTGGTCCCACCTGTTCTTTTTTATTTTTAAAAAAAAATTTTAAATATTTATTTATTTTTGAGAGAGAGAGAGAGAGACAGTGTGAGAGCAGGAGAGAGACAGAGAGAGAGATGGCGACACAAAATCTGAAGCAGACTCCAGGCTCTGAGCTGTCAGCACAGAGTCCAGTGCGGGGCTTGAGCTCATGGACCATGAGATCATGACCTGAGCTGAAGTCGGACGCTTAACCAACTGAGCCATCCAGGTGCGCCTGGTCCCACCTATTCTTTTTTTTTTTTTTTTATGTTTTTTATTTATTTCTAGGAGAGAGAGAGAGACAGCGTGAGCAGGGGAGGGTCAGAGAGAGAGGGAGTCACAGACTGAAACAAGCTCCAGGCTCTGAGCTGGCAGTTAGCCCAGAGCCCGATGCGGGGCTCGAACCCACGAACCGCGAGATCATGACCTAAGCGAAAGTCGCACGCTTAACCGACTAAGCCACCCGGGTGCCCCTCACCTATTCTTAAAAGCAAGACTCAAAAGGGTCAAACTGTTTCCAAATAACTGCATCTCAGAAAAAAGTTCAAGAATACACATAGAGTTACAAAAATATCCAGCAGCCAGGGGCCTGGGAGGCTCAGTTGGTTGAGCATCTGACTTCAGCTCAGGTCATGATCTCACTGCTTGTGGGTTAGAGCCCTGCATCGGGCTCTGTGCTCAGAGCCTAGAGCCTGTCTTCGGATTCTGTGTCTCCCTCTCTCTCTGACCCTCCCCTGCTCACGCTGTCTCTGTCTCTCTCAAAAATAAATAAAACATTAAAAAAATTAAAAAAAAAATCCATCAGCCAACAGGTAACATTCCTGATAGCTGGCATTCAATAGAAAAATGTACTAGTCATGCCAAGCAGGAAATAATGAGAAGAATGAATGGAAACTGACTCAGGGGTGTCTGGATGCCTCATTGGGTTGAGCCTCCGACTTTGGCTCAGGTCATGATAACGCGGTTCCTGAGTTAGAGCCCCACATTGGGCTCTCTGTTGTCAGCACAGGATCCTCTTCAGATCCTCTGTCTCCCTCTCTCTGCCCCTCCCTGGGTTGTGTTCTCTCTCTCTTTGTCTCTCAAAGAGTAAACATAAAAAAATTAAAAATAATGAACAGAGCATCACTGAGCTGTGAGATAACATCAAGGAGTCTAACAGACATGTAACTGGGCTCTCTGAAGGTGAGATAGAAAAATTATTTGAAGCAATAATGGCTGAAAAATTTCCAAATATGATGACATAATTGCCTATGTAGAAAAAAAAAAAACCCAGGGGAATCTGCTTTTTAAAAAACTGCTAGAACTAATAAAAAGATCAATATACAAAAATGAATTGTATTTCTCTATACTAGCAATGAATAACTAGAAATTGGAATAAAAATATTATTTATAGTAGCATTCAAAGCTATGAAATACTTAGGAATAAGTTTGGTAAAGGATATGAAATATCTCTGTACTCTGAAAACTGCAGAACACTGCTGAGAGACTTAAAGACTTAAATAAAGACTTAAAGCCTTAATTAAATGGAGAAATATACTGTATTATGGGTCATAAGACTTAATTCTCCCCAAACTGACCTAGAAATTCAGTGCAATCCCAATTAAAAATTCCAGTGGGCTTTTTGTAGAAATTGACAGGCTGGTTCTATTTATTATTATTATTTATGCTTTTTTTTTTTTTGAGAGAGAGAGAGAGAATGAGTTGGGGAGGGGCAGAGGGAGAGAGAGAGACAAAGACAAAGAAAAAGAGAGTGAGAGAATCTTGAGCAGGCTCCACACCCAGCACAGAGCCTGACGCAGGGCTTGATCTCATGGGAGATCACAATCAGAGCTGATATCGAGTCTGGCACTTAACCAACTGAAACATCCAGGTGCTCCTGATTCTTAATAATAACATATTTTCTTATCTGCTTTATCCTATACTATGCATACATTCAGTAGTTCCAAAATTACCATGCCAGTATTAATAGCAGTAAAACACCACATGAAGCTTTGGTTTTAGGAATACATATTCCTTAAGTATGCAGACTCTCTGTGTTCAGAAGTCACTCTATTATTCCTTATTCATTTTAAGCCATGGGAATGAATTATGTCACTTTGATGGAGAAAAGAACCAGTCCCCGAGGACAGTAGCATTTAGACGTCAGGTGCAACAGTTGGTAGGAATAAAAGGTGGAATTTGAGGTGTCACAAGGACCCAGGGGAGAGTTTTTCATTACCAATGGAGGGTCCACAGTTGTATTGACAGCTGCTTAGAGCTCACACATGACATAGACAGATGCTGCTAATAATAACAAAAATATATTTATTGGATAGTTTTTTATATTCCAGTGTGAAATAATAGAAATATATATATATATAAGTTTCTGTCCCTGGTTTTTGGCACAGAGCTCCTAGATCCCTTGGAATTTTCTGGGTGATAGCATCTTTTATTCTAATGAGTCAACTCTTGCTGGGTTCCTGAATAGCTTCTGGAATGGGGGCTGGTCACCAGAGAGACCAAGTCATGATTAGAGGCTTAGAAGTTGCAACCCCACAACCTCAGGGAATGGACAGGAGTTGGAGATTGAGTTAATGACCAAGAATCATTAACTAAGAAGAGGCATCTGGCCAGCTCAGTCAATGGAGTATGCAACTCTTGATCTCAGGGTTGGCCCGATGTTGGGTGTAGAGACTACTTAAAAATAAAATCTTAAAAAAAAAAAAAAGGAAGAATCATTAACTATGTGATGAAATGTCTATAAAAATCCCAAAAGTTTGGGGTGTGTGGTAAGCACATCCATGTGCCAGGACAGTGGTGCACCCTAAGTCCACAGGGCAGATGTTTCTAGATGTCACACTATGTGTATCTTCATCTGGTTACTCATTTGTATCCTTTAAAATATCCTTGATAATAAATCAGTGATAGTAAGTAAATTGTTCTCCTGGGTTCTGTGAGTCACTCTAACAAATTACCAAACTTAAGAAGGAGTTCATGGGACCCTCCAATTTGTAGCCAAGTGTGACAGAAGTTGTGTTAACCTGGGGACCCACTACTTGTTATCGATGTCTGAAGTAGGTGTCTTATTGGCCTGAGGGAGCCCTTTACCTGTGGGAACCATGCTAAGTCCAGGCAGTTAGTGTCAGTATTGCTTGGTGTGGAAATACACACACATCTGGCGTCAGAAATGTTGTGAGTGTGGGAGTTGCAGTGTGAGAGTGCAAGAAAACAGTGAATTTTTCCTAGACAGCCAGGCGCTGTGTTTAGTACCTTATACACAGCTACCCATTTAATCTTTGTAGTAAGCCTGTGGGGTCAGCATTGCTACCATGTCCATTCTCTATGTGGGGAATTGAGTTACAGATAGATTAGACAACTCCCCTGAGGCCACATAGCAAGTGAGGAGACTTGATTTCTCACCCAGGCAGATGGTGAGAATGCCCACTAGATTTGGAAACATAGTGGTTGTTGGTGGCCATAAGAAAAGCAATTTCAGGGGTGCCTGGGTGGCTCAGTCAGTTAAGTGTCTGACTCTTAATTTCAGCTCAGATCATGATCTCAAGATTTCGTGAGTTTGAGCCCCAGGTATCTGTCAACGCAGAGCCTGCTTAGGACTCTGCTTCTCTCTGCCTCTCTCTGCCTCTCCCCAGCTTGCACTCTCTCTATCTCTCTCATAAAAGATAAATAAACTTAAAGAAAGTTTTTTTGTTTTTTTGCTTTTTTTTTAAAGCAATTTCAGGGGCACGTAGGTGGCTCAGTTGGTTAAGCGTCTGACTTCAGCTCAGGTCATGAACTTGCAGTTTGTGAGTTCAAGCCCCCTGTCTGACAGCTCAGCCTAGAGCCTACTTCAGATTCTATGTCTCCCTCTCTCTCTGTTTCTCTTCTGCTCACACTCGGTCTCTCTCTCTCTCAAAAAAAAAAGATTTTTTAAAAAGGCAATTTCAGTGGAAAGAAGGGGACAGAAGCTAAGCTAGAGTAAGGTAAAGAGTAAATGTGAAGGGAGAAAGCAGAGATACCAAATTGAGTTCATTTTTTTAAGAAGTCTGGCTATGAAAGGGAACAGAGGATAGAAATACAGGTAAAGGGGAAAAGAATCAAAAGAGAGTTGCTTACTTATTTTTTGATGTGGTAGGATCCAAAACATGTTCACTTGCTGACAGAATAAACCAACAGAGAGGGAAAAACTCTGAGTGAAGCAGAAGAGGGTAGAAATGAGAGGGTGAAAGGGATTGGGACCCTGAGACCCAGAGCATCAATGGAGGAGACAGTTTTAGATAGAGTGAGAGATATCTCTTTATTTGGCACAGATGAGAAAGTAAAGGAATTCTCTTGACTTCCATTTCCTCAAGGAACTTATGACAACATTGCCAGCTGAAAGTGAAGAGAATTGTTGAGAAAGGTTTGAAGGAGAGGAGAATGTATGAAATAGTCGTCTGATAGAGTGAGCCAAAGGCATTATCCTGTAAGGCTGAGACCCTACCTGGGTTTATGTACTTGAATCAATAGTAAAACAAAGCTAAGATGCGTGGTTTTCTCCAGCTGTATTCAACATGGCTGCCAGAGAAGGGAGACAGATGATGGGGCTCGTTCTGGGTTGGGAATTACCCAGGGGAGGATGGGGCAAGGAGTTGACTGAAGTGATAGAGCAGGGAATCCATGGAAGACACATGGAAGCCGACGGGATGTGTGAGCAGTGTATCAAGGCCAACAAATTTGTGGTCTCAGTGAGGTCAATGATGTGTAGGGAGGGAAAAATTCTTCCTCTACCCTTCAGGGTCTTCTACCTGGACTAAGACTTAAATTTACATTAGAAAGATTAACAGGAAAAAAACCCCAAAGTTTTATTATGTGCACATGGAGGCCCCATGATGAAATTGAGACCTGAACAAATGACCACCACAGGCAGTTTTTATACAATTTTGACAAAGAGACACTAAGTTTGTGAGGAATTGACAGGATAAAGAAAACATGTTTGGAGGCTTTAATTAGTAAGGAATTCTAAGTGGAATTTGTGCTTAGGTAGTAGATTAGTAAAAAAGTATCAAGGTTTGTTTCTACAGCTTTCTGGGCTTTAAAGTTCCTATCTCTGGTGATAAGGATATCCTTTTACTCCCTAGTACAGGGAGTTTTATTCTTTTTTTTTTTTTTTAACTTTTTAAATGTGTGTGTATGTATGTGTGTGTGTGTGTGTGAGAGAGAGAGATAGACAGACAGTTGGAATGCAAGTGGGGAAGGGGCAGAGAGAGAGACACACACAGGATCCAAAGCAGGCTCCAAGTTCTGAGCTGTCAGCATAGAGCCGAATGCAGGGCTTGAACTTATGGATCACAAGATCATGATCTGAGCCAAAGTCAGCGCTTAACCAACTGAGCCACCCAAGCACCCCGGGAAAGTTTTTTTCATATGGGAGATTTGTTTCCATATTTCAGCCGAACAGAGTAGGGTCTGAGTGTCCTTGCACTGGTCACTTCCCAAGTAGCTTCAATTCAAAATAATCAGTATGTCATTGGCCTCTACAGAAGAAAGGAGAGGAAGCGGTAAAGGGAAATCAAGAGTTCAGACTTGGTGTTCAGGTTTGACCCTGGGAGACCAAAGTCACTGAGGGTGAGGAGGCCAAGGAAGGCTGTGATATTGAACCAATCATCTTAGAAGGATGTCAGGAGTAGAAGTGAGAAGTAAAACAACCAGGCTTTCTGGAGGGGAAGAAATAGAATTTAGAGATGGTGAGAAGCATTCTTTATTTTCTTTAATGTTTTTTATTTTTTTATTTTTATTTTTTTTTAAGTTTTTTTTTTTTATTTCTAGGAGAGAGAGAGAGACAGCGTGAGCAGGGGAGGGTCAGAGAGAGAGGGAGTCACAGACTGAAACAGGCTCCAGGCTCTGAGCTGGCAGTCAGCACAGAGCCCGACGCGGGGCTCGAACCCACGAACTGCGAGATCATGACCTAAGTGAAAGTCAGATGCTTAACCGACTAAGCCACCCAGGCGCCCCTCGAGATCATGACCTAAGCGAAAGTCGGATGCTTAAAGGACTAAGCCACCCAGGCGCCCCTCTTTAATGTTTATTCTTGAGAGAAAGTGAGAAAGCGCGTGCGTGCGCAAGCACACACACACACACACACCCACACACACACAAATGGGGGATAGGCAGAGAGAGAGGGACACGGAGGATCCAAAACAGGTTCCTCACCATCATCACAGATCCCAATGTGGGGCTGAAACCCACAAATTTGAGATCATGACCTTAGCCGAAGCCAGATGCTTAACCAACTAAGCCCAGGTGTCC